>JAGKTI010001467.1:0-25497 GCA_018397915.1 Birgus latro | reverse complement strand
ACTTCCCCTGCTCTTCCTCTCAAACTTCCCACATTCCACGAACCCACCCTAAACCCCCTGGGTGATTTGCTGTCCTCAGGCTTGTATGGAAAAAGTTGTAATATTCTGAAACACATCAGTAACATGTGAAGTATTTAGTTTTTTTTTTTTTTTTAATGCAAGGAAGAAGGAACCAAAGGCCGTGGGCCCACAAACTGTTCCCTCCAACAACAAACAAAAACAATACAAAAAGAGAGCCAAATTCAAGATCCATTGTTCATTTTGAGATGCCCGGACAAACTGGGTTTGATGGACTGGAGATCATGGGAAGTAGGAAATACAGGCAGAAGAAGACAGTTCCAGAGTTGACTGGTTGCATAAATGAAGGACTGGGAATAACAGTTAACTCTTGCATTAGAGAGTTGGACAGAAAAGGGATGAGAGATTGTTGCTAGACGGGTGCTATGTGCCCATCGTAGAGGTGGAGGGATGCAAGCACGGTCGTTCAGAGGAACAGTAGCCACTGAAGTAGCTATAGAAAATAGATAAAGATGCAACAGTGCAGCGAAGAAACAGAGGTTGAAGGGAGCTAGTAAGAGGAAGAGATTTAATGAGACGAAAAGCCTTTGACTCCACCCTATTGAGAAGGGCTGCATGTGGGGAGCCTCCCCACACATGAGAGTTGTACTCTAAACAGGGGTGAATAAAACCCGTGTACAAAGTCAACAACTGTGCAGGGGTAAAGAAAGTTCGGAATCGGCTTAGCACACTTAATCTCTTGGAAGCAGATTTCACAAGAGATGTAATATGTTCCTTCCAAGATAAATCCCTAGTGAATGAAACCCCAAGTATGTTTAAGGATGATGCAGGAGCGAGCTGTACATTATTAAACATCAGTGGGTACTCCTGTGGAAGATTTTGGCAGGTTGATAGGTGTAAGAATTGAGTCTTTGATGCATTAAAAACAACAAGATTATTACATTAGGTGTGCCATAGTCTCATCCCTTGTTTGCTGAAGTAACTGCTGAGATGGACGTTGCGGGAACCGAAAGGAAAGGTGAAGGGTGGAATCATCAGCGTATGAGTGGATAGGGTTAGAGGTACAGCTTAGAAGGTCAGTGATGAATAAAAGGAAGAGAGTTGGTGATAGGACAGAACCCTGAGGAACACCACTGTTGATAGATCTAGGAGAAGAGCAATGGCCGTTTACAACAGGAGCTATAGAACGACCAGAAAGGAAGCTAGAGATGAAGGCACAGATAGAAGGATAGAAACCATAAGAGGGCAGCTTAGAAATTAAAGATTTATGCCAGACTCTATCGAAAGCCTTTGAGATGTCAAGTGCAATGGCAAAGCTTTCGCCGAAGTCCCGAAAGGAGGATGACCAGGAGTCCGAAAGGTAGGTGAGAAGATCGCCAGCGGAGCGTCCCTGACGGAACCCATACTGACGATCAGAAAGAAGGTTGTGATAGGAAAGATGCTTTAAATTTTTCTGTTAAGAATAGACTAAAACACTTTTGAAACACAGGATGTTAAAGCAATATGACGATAGTTAGAAGGTTGGGAATGGTCACCCTTCTTTGAGACTGGCTGAATGAGAGCAGACTTCCAGCAAGAAGGAAAAGTACAAGTTGATAGACAAAGGCGAAAGAGTTTACCTAGGCAGGGTGTAAGCACTGAAGCACAGTTCTTGAGGACAACAGGAGGGACTCCATCAGGACCATATGCCTTGTTAGTATTGAGACCAGTGATGGCTGTGAATACATCAGCTGAAGAAATTTTAATGTCAGCCATAAGGAAGTCAAGTCAGAGGGGGGGAAGTGATGGAGGAACAGCACCAGGAGGAACAGTACAAGGGTATAGCTGCCATAATCAGGGAACTGTAAATCCATCCTAGTAATATTGTCAGGTGCCTCATATAATGAGGACCATCTGTATTGCAGAACTATGTTTTCAGGTTATTTAGGTATCTTCCGTACATATTATCGATCATGAAGGTGGTCTGTTATCACGCCTGTGTCCTTGTTCACCTCATAGTCTCTTGTAACATTGAGCTACACGATGACCTGTTTGTTTGCAGTACCAACAACCTGTTCATGTTCTGCTTTTAGATCTGGCATGGTCATAAAAACAAATTGTTCGCTTCTGTTTTTTCGATATACTGTACTAAATTTTATTTTTAGTACAGATAGTGAACACTCTGTGTGATGGACAAAAAATGAGGAAAGTCTGTTATGACCATAATTTGTACTCTGTGGGTCATATATTTGTATCACTTCCAACTTTACACTTAAATGTGGTAACTAAATTTCCATTTTTTCCTAAGTGCCTACAAAGTAGAACCCACAAATGTTGTGTTTATAATGTTGTCAGAAAGAATATATAACACAGAAATTTGTACAGAATGATCACTTGGAAGTTATGTAATGAATGCAGGACAGACTGAACAAGCCAAGTGTATTTTAGTTGAGTGTTGAAGGAGGGCTTGTAAACAAAGGCTGTTGGATGCCAAGTAGAATTTATTGTAATACTGTATAAGACATCTTTTTGAAATGCTAAAAGTGTCCATGAAAGGAGGGTTCCTTTATATACCATGTCCATCATATCAAGAGTTCACTGTGGAAATTTTGGTTGAAATGGGGTGATATTTGACAGCTGAAGGTGGATGGGGTGATGCTAGAGGTGGTGGCTTAGAGGGGAAGGGGGTGGTGGTGGCTTTGAAGGGATGCAGGTGGCTTTGAGGAGGAGGGGGTGGCTATGAGGGGGAGGGTGGCTTTGAGGAGGAGTAACTTTGAGGGTGGGATAGTGTAGAGGCCAATGTCAAGTTTATATTAAAATTTAGTGAGAGTATTGGGACAGATGATGATTCAACACTTCATAGTTCATTCCCATTTACAAAATCTGATATCTCTACTTCTCAACTCAGTACAGCCATCTCCATAAATCAAGACTTATCTGTGATCAGTGAATGGGGACAAAACAACCTTGTCTCATTTTAATGCTAGTAAAACCAAATACAGTAAGACCTCACTATAACGGACTAATTGGGGCTCAGGCCAGTCCGAAATATGCGATTTTCCGATAAAAGCGACATCCGGACTTACCCCTGTTAATCCGGACTTTTTCCGATATATCAGACATTAGTCCGGATTGCATCGGTAGTTTTCACCACCATTGCAGTATTGTACTGTGTTATACCTTCACTACATTAATCAAATGGCATAATAATACTGTACTATGCACTGAAAAACATGTCTTTTACTTGTCTTATTGTGGTGAACATAGCCGAAGTTGTCAGGCAGTCCGGACTGCTTTCTGGCTATATCGGACTTTTTCCGATATATAGGAGTTTAGTCCGGTAGCTCCTCGAGTCCGATAAAAGCGAATTCCGGTCTACTGAAGTCCGTTATATCGAGGTTTTACTGTATATACAATTTACTAATAGGCAGATATTGCCAGATTCGTATATTACCCTCAGTGCTACTAATATTCCCATCTCCAAAAGTACTGAAATTCTTGGCGTCACACTTAACAGTGCCCTCAGCTGGACCTCTCATGTCAGATCACTTGCTAAAACCACTTCAAAGAAACTCGGATTATTGCACAGAGTCCGTAACTTCTTCACTGACGAGCAGTTAGCTATAATTTATAAGTCATGTGCACTCTCAGCTTGAATATTGCTCACCCTTGTGGAATGGATGTGGAGAGGTTGCATTAAAACTAGACAAAATTCAGAACAAAGCTGTTGGAATTATTAATAACCCTGCTATTACAAATAAATTACCACCCCTACAAGTAAAAAGGAATGTTGCCTTCCTTGCATTATTGTACTGATATTTTTATGGTAAATGCTCAGTCGAAGTTGCGTCCATTGTGCCACCTCTCCATGCCTTCCCTCGTGCTAAACAGGCATCTGGCAGCACTCATGACTGAAATGTCACACAGCCATATTGCAGAATTCTTTTATTCCCCGAACTGCATCTCTCTGGAAATCCTTCAAACTTCAACCTACAGCTGTTCAAGTCCAACTGTTACAGATATTTCATGAATGGAGGACACCAGCAATCTGGTGTATGGATTTTTTCTTTATTCATTTGTTTTTTCCTTCCTCTGTTATGTTATTAAAAGAAAAAAGAAACTAATGAGGGAATTTAAAATTATAGTATATTAAGGACTTATATAATGTACTGTAGTTAAAAATCTGATTATTCCCTTCTGAAATTTTTGACATTATACTTAGTTTAGTACTAATTCTTTTAACACCCAGTTGCATACATCAAAATACTTTACTTTTAAATTGCTGTAAAAACTGTATATTATTTAATATGATCATGCAGGTGTACTGATTAAAGGAATGTATCTGATACTGATGCTAGTACAGTATGTGGAGTAGGTGGGAAATTGTATATGTATGAGTGCAAGGGTGGCAGTGCATTTGAAAAGTGAACACAGTTCTCTATTTGAATGTTGTACTGAAACAGGGATGTGTGGTGTCTTCATGGTAGTTCATTATATACATGTATGTAAAATGTTGTTATAGAAGTACTGGGAAGAGCAGTGGATGCTAGTGTCCCTACTGAGGGAGGTAAGGGTGGAGAAATTGCTGTACTGCTCTTCTGTTATGTGAAGATGAGTGGGCATTGCAAGGTGTGGTGAATAAGTTTGAAAGCACTTGTAATTAACTAAATTTGAAAGTGAATGTTGCAAAACGTTATGGCTTGTGTGGAAAATGAAGTGAGAAAGAGAGATATGGAAGCTGATTTGTTATGGAACTGACAAGGTAATGAGCTGATTGGATGAATTTTGTATGGAGGTATATATGACAAGGGTTTGACACTCCTTTTTAGCCTGAGAGTTATTGGATTGACTCTGTCTGATAGTATATGAAGCATTGTATGGACAGGTGTGCCTCTCATGTGGAACCAGGCTTCCAGGGACTTTGATGGTGAGTGAATGCTTGTGTGATCCATTTTGTTAGGCATGTTGTTGATTAGTTCTCCAACTGTTGTATTTTTCCCTTTTCCTGGCTTTCTGTACCCTACCTCAACCCAACTGCAGGTGGGAAAAGAGGCAGGATGATGATGAAGTCCCAGAGTGCATAGTGAGGCTGAATAATCAGAAAGAGAAGAATGTGAGTTTCTTTCAAATACAGTATTTAGGTGCAGTGATGAGCGAGGGTGGGAGTTTATAGGGTAAGTGTGAGAAAGAGTACATCATCATCATCCAATCCTACATTGCCCCATGAGGAGCATAGGAGCCCAGGGCTAGGCAAGTTGGTCCTGACATTTAAGTTGTGAGTGACCAGCCTCACTCATCCCAGAGTGGCATTACATGAGCAGTAAACCCCAAACACCCCTTCGATATAAACCTTCACTGGCTCAGTCTGATTGGAGTGCCGTATTTACCTACTAAACCACCAGGCGCCCAAATTTGGTTATATGGTTACCACCCAGCACAGTAAATGGTTTCCTGGTGTACAGGAAACCATTTGGCTTGTCACTCAGTATAGAGTCACCCACAGGCAGAAAGAAGAGGAAGGAATGAAGGAAAGAAAGACAGAAGATGGAGTGTAAAGTCATCCATAGGCAGAAGGATGAAGAAAGAATGAAGGAAAGAAAGCCAGAAAAGGATGGAAGGAGAGAAAGATGGAGGAAAGGAAAGGGCAGACACCCGAGAGCAGCACTGCATCAAGTGAGAGTACAACAGGAAAGTAAGGCGGCAGTTACATGGAGGGCAATGATAAGGAATAGAAAAGGGAACGAAGTAGTAGTGAAGTCACTGCATTACAGTATTGTGACCTCCACTCTAAAGTATGGAAGTGAAGCTTTGATTTTGCTGGAAGAGCATAAGTCAAGAGAGAAAGGAATGGAAATGAATTATTTGTGAGGAATGTGTTTTCTTGGAGGGACAGACAAGTAAGAAACTTTGGAGGAGTTGTGGTGTTGATGTGGATGTGCTGGAACCTGTTAGGAAATGAACCCTTGGATGGTTTGGCCATGTTAAGAGAGTGAAGAATGAGAGGTTGTATAGGAAAGTGTATCTGATGAGAAGGAGGGGGAGAGGGAGAGTGGGAGGAGGATATTGAGAATAAAAAGGATGGATGGGGTGGAGGGGTAAATGAATGAGGATGGTGTGAGTTGAAGAGAAGGCAGCCTGTTGGTAAAAGACAGTGTGACATTAAGATGATTTGTCCAGGGCCACCCTTTCCAGGATTAAGGTATCTTAGGTACCTAGCTGTAGATAGATAGATTTTTCTAATGTGATTTTCAATGAAGAGTATGTCTAGTTTCATATTTAGGTGGCTGTTTATTACTCTTTTGTTTAAATCTATTCCGTTAATGTTTTAGGTGTGTCATCTTCTCAAGGTGGAACCCTTCGTCGCTCTGGCTCCCAAGGAAAGAAGCCTCCACCCCCTGTACGACGTACGCCATCTATCTCAACCATCCCATCACCCGTCCCCTCTGTGTGCTCCCTCACAAATCTCAACCAATCATCATCAAGCACCAGCCTGAACAACTCCCCAACACACCTGACTGCATCAACAAGCACTCTCAGCAGCAGTGTCAGTATCAATGGGAGCATCAACACAGTAGGGAGTGGGAGTCCAAGTCAGGGCAGTAGCAGTAATGGCAGTCCCCTTCAGCGCACTGATAGTGAGTCCAGCACCCCAGTTGGATCACTTGAGAATCTCCCTCCACCACCAGCATTCCTCCTTGAAGATGGTGCTGAGGAGGCCAGTCAGCTAACCCCAGATCCTGACCTGACTACACCAGAGGGCATTAGGTTCTTCAGCGACCCTCTTGGACCCCCAGCACCCATACAAGATAAGTGTCTTCAGCAGCGCTCCATGACTGTCAGTGATACGGTTAAGACCCTTCAGGAAAGCCATCACCAGCCACAGTCTCCAGTCACCCATAGACGTTCCCAGTCACTAAGATGCAACCAGCCTGCATACAAGGCTGTTCAGTTGCTAGAAGAACGCAGGGTATCTTTAGAGGATGCTAGGGCTTCACTAATTACCACCCTGAATGCCAAACTGTCTGCCCAGTTTGCTCAGCAAACACCACAACTGAAGCACCAACAGAGACCCTACCCAGCCAAGACACGGGAAGGCAGCCAGTCCCCACGTATGAGCAGGTCACGACTGGGCTCTGTTCAGGAGGGGAAGATTATGGAGAGTCCTCAAGAGTCCCCCACAAAACATCAGGTTGTCCTTACATCAAATAAGCAGGATCATATAGTGATAACCAAACCACAGCAGCAGCAGCAACAACACATGCATTACCAGCAATTAATCCAGCAGCAGCACACTACCTTCACACAACACAATTACTATCAGCAGCAAGAAAAACAGGTAATACATCAGCAGCCTCTAGCTAATGAGGATAGGCAGAGCAACAGCAGTCAGCAACCAGGAGTAACAGTACCCAAGGATCCAAATCAGCAAGCATTCCTCGCATCCTTGAATGAGAAACTGTCTCAACGGCAGGTTGGTGGTGAGACAGGTTCCTCCCCAGGCTCACCCAGGCAGCGCACTAAGAGAAGTCACTCAACGCCAGGGCCTCAGACCAGCCCTAAGCCACATCCCAATGGCAGTGCACTGGCCAATCAGCTTCATCGCACAGGTTCAGGGGCTAGTGAAAAGGCTTCAAAAGTGCGACAGTGGATAGCAAGCAAAACTCTGGGAAGTGATAAAAGGAGCACTAGTGATGCATCTGCTCTCAGGGAATCCCTCCTCGACCAAATCAAACGAGGGACAACCCTGCGGAAAACCAAGCATGTGGCCGATCGCTCAGCTCCTCGTGTTTCTTGACTTAAAGTGGCATGGTTGGTGAAGAAATATGAGAAGCTGGAGTATGAGAGGAGTCAGGAGGCTCTGGATTCCATGCGTGTGGTGCCCAGTAAGCTAGTAATTTTTAGTCATTTGCAGATGCACATTTGAACTACAATAAAGTCAGATCCATTTGAGGTTCTCCACTAGTTTTGGAATAATTTTTCTGATGTTTGTAAAGGAAAATGGTAGTTGATTTTTACTGGAAGGATGTATTTGTAGGTGTAAATGTTGTAAGAATCTGTGTCTGTTCAACCTCCTTGCATTATACAATGCAAATGAAGTTTATGATATACAGCACTGAATCTCATGTTCAGAGGGAGTTGATAGGTGTAAAATACCTAAGGCAGTGCATTAACCAGCTCACAGTATAGAGGTCTTACTTTAGTTTATCCTTTTGATACCACATGTACTGAATTAGGATCATGTATTTGAACACTAACTACATAATTTCATGCAAGATGCCTGGCATGAAAGCAAGAATATGTTTATAATGTATATATCTACAGTATATTTACAGATGTATTTACACATACATGTACATACTCAGTTATTACCATAGGGTTTGGGTTTACATACAGAGGAATTAATTTACAGAGGTCTAATCTTACCTGGTGTCTCAGACTGCACTTACCTTTTTATATTTCATTTCATTATTGAGTGCTTTTTGTTTCCATTATTTTCTTTAATGCAAACTAACTCAGAAATGTTTCTCTTATCAAGATAACATTGATACTATTGAAACAGTGCTGTGGGTCCTAGTTTTATAAGTACCAATAGCATATCAACACTAATATGGTGATATCTTTGATATTATTCTTGCTATCCCTAGATGATTCTATTCAACTTAAGAAGGATCTTTGTTGGAGTTAATGAAGATTGTATTCAATCTTTTTTTTTTTTTCTTAAAAAATCACTCCATAGCTGAATAAAATGTTTAGAAGTACTGTAGTAAGAATAGAGTAAGAGACATCATTGTAATGAGATGGCTTATTCCTTCAGTATGATGATGCTGTTTTCGTTTTATGCATGCCATTCCACAGTTTAATTCAGCTTCGGGGGAGACTTTGATACAGGAGATGGTTTTTAAATTATTCACTATCAGATGCCAGCCTTAAGATGAATAAAATTGTCTAGGAGTAGCAAGAAAACATTAAGTACTGAACATCATTGTACTGAAGAGTTTAGCTTGCACTTCCTGCAGAACAATTGATTTTTTTTTTTGTATGTATGTATGCATGTGTGTTTCTGTTTAGTTCAGTGCCATCACACTATACAGTAAAAGCTCGCTAAGGTGGGTTAATAGGGATTTGGGCCCGGCCGAGTAATGGAAAGTTTGACCCACAGAAAGTTCCATCTGACTTTACTCCAAAGCAAAAAATTATTCCCTAAAACATTTCGAGCCATCTACTCGTGTATAGGATAATCCTAAACACATGACTTACATAAAAACAGTTAGGCATGTTCAGTGAAATAAAACAGATTGAACCAAAAGCAAACAGTAAGTAAACTGAATAAAAGACTAAAATAATTCCAAAAGAATTAATTGACCTTAATGTTGTATGTATGACATGTACAATACAGTACACCAACTCTTGAAAGCTTAGACCAATTAGTGGTAAGTCTGAAGGATTCCATCTTAACATTAAGAAGTCCTAATCACTGACAGGGTCCAACTTGGAAGAAGTTCCAACTATGAAGTCCAATTTAGTGAGCTTTTATATCCAGAAAGAATATGTGATGAATCCTTAGCCCCAATCTCAGCAACTTTATGGCTGTATGCCATCCCTAAGGGCGAATCCAGGAATTGTTTTGAGATGCTGCACATATCAGTTTCCCATGTAATGAACATTTGGCATCCTTTTCCTTTCATCCAACTATGCAGTGTTTGATGTGTTAATATACTCTGTATTTTAACTGTGGAACAAAGACTGAGCACCTGCAAACATGAAAATTAAACATACAGTTTGTTAACTAGGGATGGGTTGAAATATTTTTCAGTCTTTTATATACAGATAAAAATTTCAGGGTAAAAATCTATGTTATAGCATAGGCAACCCCTGGATTTGCCCATGTTACCTTTACACTAAGGAGAGGAAGGTAAGCTCCCATATTTTTAAAATGATTTGTGAAGCATGAAAGAAAGAAAGAAAAAATATGCCCAATCTTCTCATATCATTGATAATGAAGGTCTAAATGTGGATGCAGGCTGATAAAATCTATTAACAATAGATGTTCCATAGATGTCCATCATATACTGGAATCTTGCCTTCTTCTTCCCAATTGAGAGTTTTAAGTATGTATACAGTCATCAGGTTAATTTACCGGTACTGTGTCTTTCTATTTTTGAGTTATTGAAGCACATTTCCCAACAGATACTGCTCCAGTGTAGTGCAGTATGGGTGGTTGTAATATCAGCATTTGAAATATGCCTAAGATTCATATATAATACTGTACTGAGCACCATCCACTCACTCTTCTGTCTTTCATTACTTCATTCTTTCCACATCATTCTGCCTACAGGTGACTTTACACTCCCTTTTCTGTCTTCCTTTCCCTCACTCATTCCTCTTCTTCTGCCTATGGGTGACTCTACACTGAATGACAAGCCAAATGGTTTCCTGTACACCAGGAAACCATTTACTGTACTATGCTGGGTGGTAACCATATAACCAAATTATGGCGCCTGGTGGTTTAGTGGGTAATTACGGCACTCCAATTGGATTGAGCCGCTGAAGGTTTATATCCGAGGGGTGGTTGGGGTTTATTGCTCTCTTAATGCCACTCAGGGATGGATTGAGGCTGGTCAGTCTTATCTTAAATGTCAGGACCAACTTGCCTAGCCCCGGGCTCGTACACTTCTCATGGGGCAACGTAGGATTGGATGATGGATGGATGGATGGAATACTGTACTGTACCTCTGATGTTGTCTGTATATTTTAATATTTGAAATACATTGCACAACTACCCTCCGTTGCAATGCTGCACTGATTAATAGTTTTGCCGACTTAGAAGGAATACTCGGTATATGTTTGAGTTTGTTGGCTACAGTCAACGTTCACATAACATGGGAATATTGTACCTTGAAGCTCCCGCTTTATGAGATTTCCGCGTTATAGGGCCATACGTGTACATGTTAAAGGGTTTCATGGTACCTAAGCCAGCCCCAAGTTCACAATTTGGGGCAATTTTCAGTCCCCCCCCCAGGACATTTATCTATCTAATAAAGATTTCATTACATACAATCACTGGAAGATTCCTCATCTTGAATGGAAGAGGTTTTGGGCTTGCTGGGGGGAAGTGGAGTGGGGTTCCGAGGCAGGGCAGGACTCCTACTGGTCACAAAGATCACACAGAGCACATTTGCAGCCAGAGTGCGGGGAAAGGGTAGGCTCAACTGGGGCAGGAATGTTCAGTCGGCCGTGATGACACCCCACACAGACATGTGACAGCCATACGTCGTAGGCTGATGCAACCCACACTGTTACTATCACTGGCCCTGTTGCGTCAGTTCCTACCGCGTTATGACCCTAGTTAGCCGCGTTATGACTGTTTGAACCATAATTTAGGGCCTGTGGCTGCATTATGTCTCATCACCGCTTAGTATGGTGTTTATAAGAAATAGGCAGCTTCCTCCGCTTGCATGGTGTCTGTCATTTTCACATTGTGACTAAATTCAGACATAAAATTTTACCTCCTGAGTTAAGAGAGTTTTGCGCTACATGATTGCGTGTTATGTGAGTGCTGACTGTACTGTTGTTGAGAATGCCAGGCTACATGTTAACCTCTTCACTATGATGACATGTTTATTTATTGTTGCTACCAGTTTCTTGTACACCAGGAAACCATTTACTACGCTGGGTGGTAACCATATAACCGAATTATTGCACCTGGTGGTTTAATGGGTAATTAAGGTGCTCCAATCGGATTGAGCCTGTGTAAGCTTATATCCAAAGGGTGGTTGGGGTTTATTGCTCACATAAGGCCACTCAGGGATGAGTGAGGCTGGTCACTCTCATCTTAAATGCCAAGACCAACTTGCCTAGCCCCGGGTTCCTGCTCTCTTATGGGGCAACATAGGATTGGATGATGGATGGATCGATGGACCACCAAAAAGTTTATTCTGTTAAGGAGAGACTTTTGTCACTATAGATATTAAATACCATTTACAGTATCATTCATTAACCTCATCACTGCTACAAATCCTGTGCTGGTTGAGTAATATCTTTTGGAGATTGCAAGAATGAGGTAGTAATTACATCCTTAAACTGAAGAGGTTAATTAAAAGCATAATAATAACATTCTCCTTCTAGAAAGATCTTTTATGTCTGCGCTCTGTGTGTGTAAGAAACCTGGCTTATTTGTTTGTATTATATAATCATGGCTTTAACTGGTTCTCTTCATACAGGTAGAACCTATTATCTTCTGGTGATCATTATTCTTTATTTTGTTATACATTTTCATTATAGTGCTACATATATTCAGCAATTGGAAGTTTACTTGTAAGTGTTCATAAATAGCTTCTAAATTATCTCTAGTCAGATCACAGTCAAATTAATTGTTGGATAGAAATGATTAAAGGTTAATATAAGGCACTTTTCCTGTATATATAAATATTTTTAAAAATAACATATCATTGAGGTGCAGGAGACCAGTTACATAATGTCTGGTGTGATTTGTAGGCATACAGTATATAGACTAATCTTTAAATTACCTTTTTGGCATAGAAGATAAAGGAGTATGGTGAAGAGAACTATTTACAAGACAGTTTTTTTTTTTTTTTTTGTATGGAGATCTGGTTCTTTTCTCCACAACTCCATAGTTTTGGTTAACTATGGCATTAAGTTTGTTTGGAGATATTTTGATCACTTTCTGTACACTCAGTCCTCATTATAAATCAGGATGTGTTTCAAAATATTACACAAAGCTGGCAGATCAACAAAAGAAATAACAATGAAATCTTTATCAACTTCTCTATAACTTAATTTCAGTTGGTATTTGAAAGGTACATAGAAAAAGCATGATTCATAAAAAAAGGAGACTTATAATGAGGACTTACAGTAGTAGCACATGATTACCATTCTAAATAGCCTTCCCATAAAGAGAACTAAGAATACAGTATATGATTCAAGACAAAAGAATATGGACCTGCAGATGTGATGTGATGGGAATTGCATCAGAAAATGGTAATTATCATTCTCTAGATGCTGTTTCACATGGAGGAGCTCAGAGTTCAGAGTAGCGGATGTGATCTGAGAATAATTATTTTCCGAAAGTACACCATGTAACCCCTTCAGTACAAGAGTCTTTCCCTGAGTTTAATGAAATCATTGTGGAGGTAGGAAGAGTATCGTAACTTCTAAAAATGGTTTCATCATACTGGACGGGTTAGTGGAAGCTGTTTCTAACCCTTTATCTATGAGAAACTTTTCTTCAGTTGTTAAAATCATATGGAGGTAGCAAGAGTGAAGTACTGTAGAAAATATCAGGTATCGTACTGAAGGGGCTAATGTATAAATTGTTAGATACTGTACTGAGTGACGTATGTTTCTCTTATCTAGTGTGATAACATTTGTAGCTGCCGAGAACAGATGTCAGGTCTCTTAGTGCCTTCATTTCTTTCAGTATCGTTTTCTGTGGAGTTCATTGCGTCCATTTTCGAATCAAATGCTCCTCACCCAGTCAAAGTGTAGCCGAGGTATATCTGTACTGAGTTCGCAGGAAAATGGTCGTGAAAAACTTACAGAACATGTAGTGCAATTTAGAGAAGTCAAGGTGTCAGTTCTTATTAAGCCATTCAGCACAAGTACACCAATTTTATTCTGGTCTTGCTACTTTGAGAATTTTATTTAATGTAGGTGAGACTTTCCAAACTGGAGAAGTTAGGTAACCCTCCTTAATTGCTTCAGTACAAGAGATGTCACCCAATTTGAATAAAAGTATCTGGAAGTAGCAGGAATAAACTAAAAGAATACGTTACTTGATACCAGCAGGAAAAATGCTAATATCGCTATTCATTCTTGTATAAGATCTTTAAAGTTTGGTAAACAGGATTCATATTGCTTCATGTAAGATCCAAGCCTGAAAAATAATGTACCATTGTGGCCATAACCTACCTAATACCCTTTATAATTCATACATTAAGATAACACCCAGGTGATTCACTGTATAGGAAGTGTAGAATGGACTACTGGAAGAGGTTAGTATATTTTTCATCTTCCTAGAGTTTCATAGCTGTTTGTCTTGACACTATAAAACCAAGACTGGAATTGTGCATATTAGGTAAATTCACTTTATTGTATCTTTGTTTAGTGGAAATATAGTACTCTTACTTTCTTACCCTGCGACAATAATTCATTTTCAGTGGAAGGTTTTCTGCTGTGTTTTGTGTATAAATATATCATAGGTTATTACTATTGAAATAAATGAATTAGCATGAATGATATTTGTGTACCTCTGATGTTGTGCATATAGTATTACCATTTAGTATTAATTATTATCCTTGGAGATATGGAGATAAAGAATACTGCCCATGTATTTGTCTGAGATAAATAATGACTGACAGAATGGGAATTGGGAGGGGCTGGACTTCCCCTCCCCCTTCCTTCTGTACTTGCATAGTGATGTGACACTCCCACTGCCTAGCACTTGGGTACACACACTCAAAAAAGTATCATTACACCTTGTGCTCGATACAAACTGACACCACGAATGAAACGTTTGATAATGGCCTTCCTCCAACCCTACTGTGACAGGTGGATTGTTGAGTATGAAACTCATCAGATCCCCCTGTAATGATGTTTTTTTTTTAGTGTGTGTACATGCAGCCTCTTCCTTCCTACAGCACAGGAGGTGGGAGATAATACTTGGGTCTTCTTTTCACTTCCAGTTGGAGTTCCCATTAAATTACGATGAAGCCATGCTCTGAACCTCATCACCCCATGTGAGTCTTGGTGACTGAGTTGGTATTATTGGAAGGGACTTCAGCTATACAGTATTTGAACATTCATTCACTGTGTTCCCAGAAGCTTGACTTTATCTTCACCACCACTATAATGAACACTACCATTTTTTATTTTATTTTTTTTATTTTTTTACAGTAATGAAGTCTGTAATCATCATCATTGTCATTTTCGCTGTTGTTGTCTTGAAAGAAAGCAGATATATTAAATTACTGTATATTTAAGTATGCAATGATTACTAATTAAAATTTATGGACACATTCTGAAAACAGAGCTCAAGGCAACCCCCAGTTTTCCAACAGTCATTGTAAAACCCTTGATGAAAGTGTGTTTGGAATCTCTACATCACAGCTAATGTAGCATACAAGCTATCCACACCTGATGCCAACAACAAATTACAGTCAACCTTTGGAAAGCTGAAATTTGCCTCATCTTAATAAAATGTGGTCAGAGGGGGTGCCTGTCATCCACTCACTCAGTGAAGTCATGCTCTACCTCAAGGTTACTGTACGTTGAGTGACATGCCAAATGATTTCCTGTAAGACAGAAAATCATTTAATATACTGGGTGGTATCCTTATGCACTGACTAACTAGCACATGTTCCCTATGTGTCAACAAGTGGGTTGGCAGAGGGTTAGTTCCCCTCCCTGGAAAAGAACTAAGTAAAAAGACAAACAAAATGCCTCGGACCAGGACTGGCCAACAGGCAATGACGAAGGACCGGATAAAAGACATGGTGCGAATTTCAACATGGAATGTGAGGGTCACAAATGATGAGGTGAAAGAGAGTGATTATCCAAGTGCTTGAGGATGCAAAAGTGGACATTTGTAGATTGACTGAGACTAAATGGAGAAGTGATAGTGTGAAAGAGTGGGAATATGGATTCGGTATAGTAGGTGAGAATGAGAGGGCAAAGGAGGATGTACGTATTGTGTGCAAGAGATGGAATGAGAATATAAGTGAGTGTGGATGAGTTGGTTCAAAGAATATGTGGGTAAGACTGAAAGCTGGAATACAAGTGTGGGAGATTGTGTGTGTATATGCGCTGGCAGAAGATCGTGCGAGCAGGGTAAAAGAAAAGTTCTGGGCAGATGTGAAAGCATGCATGGAAAAGTTTTAGAGGAGTGAGAGAGTGTTTTTGATTGGAGATATGAATGGAAAAGTAGGGAATGTGAAGGTGGATGGAGTAGTTGGTCAGTGGGGTGTGCCTGCAGAAGTGGATGAAAATGGTAGTGCTCTAGTGGACAGTTGTGTAGGGAGGGGGTTGGTGATAGCCAATGCCCTCTTTAGGCACAAAATGATCCCAAGCTATATGTGGCTAGTTATTAGAAGGGTGGGTGGCGAACTGAATGAACGGAAGGCAATGATTGACTGTATGTGTCGATGTGAGAATGAGAAGGTATGTAGTGGATGGAAGAGTATACAGAGGTTGGGGGAGTGGACTTTCTGAACACCAGTTGGTGGTGGTTAAAGTCAACGTACAAATGTGATGGTATACAAGGAGGGTGGAAAGGTTGCAAGAGGATGAAAAAAAAAGGCAGAATATAAGCGAGAAGTGGAGGGGCGATTGGGTAAGTATGATTGGAGTAGATGGGGGAGGTGGAAGGTTTGTGCAAGATATTCACAGAAGAATCTGTGCAGCATGTGACGTGGTGTGTGAGGTGAAGAGAAGATGAAAGGGGGTGTAAGGAACAGCATGGTGGAATGAAGAGGTGAGACAAGCTGTGGTGCAAAATAAGAAAGCATATAGCAAGTCGATGGGAAGCAAAGGCATGGAGGAAGTTGAGAGACGGGAGAGAGAATTATATGTAGAGAGAAAGGTGAAAAGGTTAGAGTAAGAAGAAAGTGAATAAGGAATTAGGACGGAATATTAAAGTGGAGAGAAACTAAGAAAATGTTCTGGAAGGAGGTAAAGTGAGTTAGACAGGGTGATAAAGAAGGTAGTTGGGGAGTGAAAGATAAAATTGTTAGATTGATAGTGAAGAGAACACTTTCAGGAACTGTTAACACAGAGAATGAAAGTAATACGAGTACAATATAAGTGGATAGAGAAAGGCTGGGAGAAGGAGGCAGATGGGAATGGGAAAAAGATCAGTAGGATGGAAGAGGTGGAAGCAATTAAAAAAGTCAAAATGGGGAAAGCCCCAGAAATTGATGGAGTGTGTGGTGAAATGCCAAAGCATGGGGAGGAGAGAGTTGTAGAATGGATATGGCAGTTGTGCAGATTGGCACGGAAGTTCTGGTGGACTGGAACCCAGGTATAATTAGTCTCCCATATAAAGGAAATGGGGAAAAAGAAGTGTGTGGTACTCACTGATTAAAAAAAAAAAAACAGTAAAAAAAGAGAGAGAAACAGTCGCGTCCAGTTCCTGTCCATTTCGCAGCAGCTAGAGTCTAGACCCAGATTTTGTCTGTTTCCCTCAGTCTTTGTCAGTCCAACAAGGAGGACGCGCACATTTCTCGGAAATACATACTCTGAAAATGGCATCTTCAAGCAATATGATACTCCTCCTCCAAAGTGTAAAAGACAAGCTTACTCTCAGAATTATGGTGAAAAATGGGAGAGTGATCCTAAGTTCAAAGGATGGTTATGCAACAGTAAAACGGGCCCCGATTACTTTCACTGTAAGGCGTGCAATTCTGATGGGAAAGCTGGGAAGTCAGAGGTTGAAAAACATCCTGGAAAAAAAAAAAAATGTGCTGAGGCTGTGAAGAAAACTACGAGTGTTCTGGACACGCCGAGTGTAAGTTTGTTTCGTTTCATTTTTGAAAGCTCCAACATGTTTGCATGTGTCGCCCTTGGTCACCTAATGGCGGCTGTCCATGCTGCACGATCTTTGGCAGCCTCCCTGTTCAGTCCCTTAACCCTTAAGTCACACTTAATGACCTCGTCCCATGTCTTTCTCGGTCTACCCCTCCCAACCCCTCCCCCAATATTAACACTTCTCACCCTCTTTACCCAGTTATCATCCCCCATCCTCTCCATATGTCTAAACCACCTCAGCCTACCTCTCCTCATCACAACAACAATACACTCCAGTCCCACCCTACCTCTCAACTATTCTATCGTAAACCCAGCCCCCCCAGGCCTTGCACGCAGGGACGCACTGCACATCCACCTAATCATTGTCATTTCTGTACGTTTAAACCTGTGAATATCCTCTTCCTTTACTGCCCAGGTGTCACTACCATACAGCATCACACTCCTAACACATGTGCATACAAAGACCCCTTAGCACGTAAGGAGAGTCCTCTCAATGTCAGGAGAGGCAACAGCTCCCTGAACTTTTTCCAACCACTTCAATTCCTTGCAACCGAGCTAACTCCAGCCCCACCTCCGGCACACAACACGTCTCCTAAACAACAAAACTCCACACATTCAAGAGACTCATCAGCAAGTTCAACCCTCTCATGCCTAACAATCTCCACCTGCTCTCCCCGACACGCCGCACACATGAAATCAGCATTATCTCGCAGTCTACCTCTAATACCACTACATCTCTTGTGCACCCATTTATCACAAACACTACGCAAGATGGAATTACTTCACACACCCGTGGCAAACTGCACACGGCCACTCTCCCTCTCCTCTGATTGTACCGCCACCAACCCTAGATATCATCACTTTTGTTTTATCTGCATTTACCCTTAAGCCCTTGTGCCCCATACCATCTCTCCACTTCTTAAATCTTTCCTCCGCCTCCTTTCCATTCTCTGCAGTCAACACCAAATCATCAGCATACAATATCTCCCATGGGAGTCCATCTCTGAAGTCACGTGAGAGGGCTTCAAGCACCATGATAAACAAGGGACTCAAAACTGACCCCCTGATGCACACCAACATTCACGGAAAACTCATCACTCAAAACTCCACTCACTCCCATCTGGTGTGAGCACCCACATACGTGACCATAAGCACCCCAACCAGCCACTCCTCCAACCCCAGCTTTCTCATTGCCCACTTCATCACCTCCCTAGGGACTCTGCCAAAGGCCTTTTCCAAATCAATAAAAAACAAAATACAATTCCCTTTTCTTTCCAGTATATTTTTCCTGAAGCTGTCGAACAATGAACATGGCATCAGCGGTCCCCCCGCCTGGCATAAACCCAAACTGCATCTCATCGATATTCACTCTTTCTCTAATCATACCTTCTAGAACTCTCTCCATTACTTTCATTATCTGATCTAAGAGCTTTATACCTCTGTAATTTCCCCTTTCCAGGGCATCACCCTTCCCTTTGTACACATTTACAATTACACTCTTCAGCCAATCACCTGGGACAACACACTCATCTATAATCCTATTTATCAGGTCAGTGACTAACCTCACCCCAGTATCTCCTGAGGCCTTCAACATTTCGGCAGTCAACCCAGACACACCTGCCGCCTTCCCCACCCGCATCCTGCCTATTGCCTCACTCACAGTAGCAGCGTCAATCAAAGGCCAAGGCCCAAACACCGGATCAGCTGGCTCCAAGCCTTCCCTATCCCAATCAAACTCCTCATTCAACAACCGGCTATAATCCTCTCTCCATGCATCTTTAATATCCTCACTGTTCACCACTACCCTTCCTTCATCATTCTTCACACACTGCTCGCCTACAATGTCCCGATTTTTTTTTTTTTTTTTAATGCAAGGAAGAAGGAACCAAAGGCCACGGGCCTGCATACTGTTCCTTCCAAGAAAAAGCAAAAACCTGATTTGCCACCCTAAAAACCATATTTTTCCTTCCTTCATGATTTAGATTATCAAGTAAAAGTCTCTGTGACTCAGACTTCGCTCTGTATACCTCTCTTCTAGCCCTGCGCTTGGCAGCCAAGTACTCCTCCCTGTTACCACCCTTCTTCCATTCCCGAAAAAGCCTTCTTTTCTACTTAACTGCAGCTTTTACACCCTCATCCCACCACCAAGTTACTTTATGTCTTGGTGGGCCTCTTGTCCAACCGCATATTGCATCGGTAACTCTCAAGAGGTTGTTCTTAAGGGCTCTATACTGTTCATTAACGTCTCTATCTACGGCTTCCTGTTCAGCCACCACTCTCCTCATCTCACTATAAAAGGCATCCCTTACTGATTGGTTTTCAGCTTCCATATTTTCCTCCTATTTACATATGTCCTCCTTCTCATCATTCGTTTCTTAAGCACCATGTCACAAATCAACAGTTTGTGCTGCTGCACACACTCCTTGCTTCGTATAACTTTAACATCCCTCACTAATCTCCAATCAACCCTCCTGACCAGAAAATAATCTATCTGGCTACTATTTCCCCCGGACTCATACGTAATCAATCTACTCACTCTTTTTCTAAAATGTGTGTTGCACACAATCATGTCCATTGCCTCCCCAAACTCGAGTATTCTTTCCCCTTCCGCATTCCTCACACCATATGCACATCCTCCATGGACTCCTTCATAACCTTGAGCTGCTTAACCAACATGACCATTTAAATCCCCTCCCAGAACCACTACCTCATCATCACTCATACCACTTACTACACGTATTAAATCATCCCAAAATCTATCCTTCTCTGCGTCATCCAATCCTACCTGCGGAGCATATGCTGATATAACTGAAACCATCACCCGTCCGATCAAAATTTTCACTACTATTATCCTATCACTTACTCTCATGACATTCATAACATACTCCACCCATTTCTCCACAACCAACACACCAACACCCCCATATCCGTCAGTTCCCCCCTGGCAAAACAACGTACAGTATAGTAGCAATCCTTCCCAACAATCTTTCCGGCTGATCCACCCCTGTACCGGACTTCCTGCAAACATGCCACATCCACCCACCTCCTACTGAATGCCTCAACGACTTCCCCCGCTCTTCCCCTCAAACTTCCCACATTCCACGAACCCACCCTAAACCCCCTGGGTGATTTGCTGTCCTCAGGCTTGCTTTGATGCTCATACTTGTAAGTCATAGTCAGTAAGATAAAGGCGGGTAAACATTCCAAAGGCCCGACCCATTGCACAGTCCTAGGTCCAGGCAATGGATCTGGGACCCCTAGCCCACCAGCTTACCAGTGGCTGTGGTAGTGGCCTCGGGGCACCCTGCCAGGACAGCTGCAGACACCCTCCAAGCGCGCCTTGGCACTACAACTGCCCCGCCATTATACACCCACTGATAGGGCAGCCTCCTGGGGCGCTACTCCCAGGTTCGGACCCCTCTCTATTGAGCGGAAAAGGTAGCCTGGGAACCGCAATGTCCTGTACCCTTTAGCACAGGTTCGAGCCCCATCTCACTCCGGACCCATGATCTATGCCGGCGGAACCCCCGTCACGCCTCCCCCCAAAAGTCCGCCACTAGGTAGCAGGGGCAAAGTTTTCTGGCCGCATGCCCTTGCTGGCGTCAACCCCTGTAACGTAGTGGGATACGTTGTGTGATATGTAAAGCGCATGTGGTGTAGTGCATAAGATAGAGGAAAAGTTTGAGAGAGTATGCTGGTCTACTCTCCATGTTACTGTCACACTGAAAAGGTCAGCAAAGGAGGATGGTTAGGCAGCTAGTGAAACAGAAGCTCCAGCTCTCCCTATCACCAGCATTCCCATTCCCTTCGGGAGTACCATCCTGTTCGGCCCGTGCTACAGCCTTCTGCAGATTAATAGAGCACAAGTAAAAGAAGGGGAGATTAGATTAGTAGCATTTTTAAATGAACACAACATTCCACATGCAGCAATTGAGCACCTGATTCCAGCAGTAAATGCAGTCCGTTTGAATTCAGCTATTGCAAAAAGTTTCAAGTGTGGTAGAACCAAGTGTACTGCGACTGTAAAAAATATTCTGGGAGCTGAGGTAAGAGATGACATTTATGAACTTTTAAGAACGTCACCTTTTTCACTTCTTGATGAGTCTACAGACCGAGGATGTGTAAAACATTTAGCTATGGTGGCAAGAGTTGTGACTGACACCGGCGATAAGGATGCTTTTTTTAACTGGTTCTAGTGGAGAGTGCTAACTTAAAGCTACCAGTTTGTACGATCATGTTAAAAGTGTGTTTTCTGATGCAAACATACCATATAATAATAATATGATTGGCTTTGCTGCAGACGGGGCGAGGGTTATGATGAGGGAACACCATTCCCTCGCAAAGGTACTTTAAGGATGACATACCAAATTTATGAAGTGTGAATCACTTGTGTGCATCTTATGCATGCAAGAGTTTGCCAAGGTGGATAGAGGATCGTCAGTCGTTGAGGTCCACTGCAGGATCGGCCTATCCCTACGGAAGCAGGGACGATACAGCCAAGGTGCGTATGGATACAGCCATGTATATCTACCCAGTGGCTTAGGCTGTCGGGTAGTGACTATGTCGAGTGAGAAGTGCTTGTGAGTGTAACTGTTGTGTTGTAGTGGCTTTGGATGTGTGTGTAGTCTGTGAACCAAGTGTAATCGGCCCGCCTTTAAGGCGATTGGGTGCAAGCATACTAGCATGCGACACTGGTTCAACCACGGCATCCCTTGTGTCCGCCAGTGGGCAGAGGATCTAGTTAGAGATGTTTATAACTACTTACTTTCCCCCAAGCAAACAAATGCATTTAAAGAGTTCCAGGAGTTTACTTCAGTCAAATCTCACAAGATGTTACATCTGACACAGACACGATGGTTATCATTGCACAATGTCGTAAGGCGCCTTCTTGAGCTACTGCCAGCCCTGAAACTCTTTTTCACCCATACAATTCTAGAGGATGGATTTCTTGCAACCGAGTCAGTTCTTCATAAGCTGAACAATCCTCTTAGCACTTTGTATCTTGAATTTATAGGTTATATGCTACCGGTGCCTCTGTTAACTGAATTAAATACTGAGATGCAGGCTGCAAAACCCATCTCTACATACTGCACAAACGTACCTGCAGTATTGCATACATTGCTTGAATGTTATATGAAACAGTTACTTGAGCTACATCATAATCCAACATTAATATTAGGGATCAAAGACACTTTCTGCCCCTAGAAAGTATTTACCTTGGTGGTAGAGGAACAGCCTGATTGATGGGCAACCATGATACTGATGAGAAAGAAGTGCACGCTTTCAGGGTACGTTGCTCGATTAAGAAACGATTCAGTTTGTCAGACCCAGTAATGACTAACATCAAAGCCATGGACCCTCAAAGTATTCTTAAAAAGTCTGTCCCATCAATTGCTCCATTAGCATCCTTCTTTCCAAGAACATAGTCCTACTGAAATCAATGAAACTGACCGTGAATGGCGCCTACACGGCAACACTAAATTGAATGTAGAAGCTGACATGACATGATTGAGTACTGGTTTAAAGTAACAAACCTGAAGAAAGGTGATGATTCACCAATGTTTCCCAAACTCAAAAATTTCAAGAATTTGTTATGCCCGCCGCATTCCAGTGCAGCTGTCGATCGGGTATTCTCTCAAGTCAACCTAATGAACACAAAAATAAGGAATCAACACATCCACATTGATATGCTTCATACTAAAGGACCATTTGGACCAGCATCTTGCCACAGCTTCAAAATCAAATGACCTGAACAGAGAAGGTTTGAAAGTAAGGCTCAAGATGAGCCAGAGTAAAACTAATCCACAAACACCAAAGAGCGTCATCAGAATCGGGGAAGAAATTCTTCAAGTCAAAGAGTACAATTAGGTAACTTGGGGCGAATACGTAACGAAAGACCATGATAACAAAATAAAAAAACGCATTACAAATGGATGGAAAGCTTTCGCTAAACACAGACATTATGAAAAGCAGCTTGCGAGTACGTATGAAACAAAAAGTATATAATGAAATCACGTTAGGGAGATAGGCCTACCCAACCTATCTCCAAAACGAGTGATTTCCGACAAAAAAGATCAAATTCATTCAAATCACACCAAAATTGACCAGAAAAAATATATTTCGTTTCGAAATCGAGGATATATATAGATTGAAACCCCCCAGATCCGCCCATATTATTAACCTAACATTAACCAAACCCAATCTAACCTAACCTTACTTTAAATGTCGTCAGAAGAGGATGAGGTGGATAATCTGATACACTCAACCCACATACCATCCGCTTCACTGAATTTGCGTAACTCATCTGCAGTGTGTGACAGATGAGATCTACAAAGCAGACTAGGCTTGGACACGCAAAATGTAAGTACACTGCTAATTTACTGTAATGATTAATCAGTTTTATTTCATGATAACTACAAGTACAGCATGTTATCATGAAGCATAATATTGTTACAGGGAAAATTTGTGGTAAAAAGGGAAATTTTGTAATCTAGGGAAATAATGGTCAGCCGACCTGGCAACACTCGTTCCACGAGGGCGTCCTCTTGTGGTGGGTATACTGTGACTGAACACGAAGCCACCGCCCGTGTGAATTTCCTACGCAGTCACAGTGTTCTGCCTTCCTCCCCGATGTGTAAGAAGTGTGGAAGTGACCTATATATTATAGACAGGACCTTCATCGGTGGTAAGAATTTTAAGTTTCGCAAATTCACCCAGTTGTCATCTTCCCACTTGCCCAAACCATCTCAGTCTACCCCAGCGTTGCCAGATGGTGCAGCAGAAATTTCAGTAGAAATTTGCTAAAAATTTCGGTAGATCTTGCTAAAAATTCAGTAGACGCACCATATATATATATATATATATATATATATATATATATATATATATACTGTGTGTTTATATATACTTTATATTGGTACTTAGGATATTTCTGAAATATATATGATTAAATTAAGAAGCTTTATATACATTTAATATTTATTTACAATAGTTGGTGAAAATTAGAGAAAAAAATAAAATAACTTAAAAAAATAAAACTTTCTATATCATTTGACAGTAAACTTGCTGAATTATTATTATTTTGATCACAAAACCTAAACCTGTAACACAACATTAATCTTCAGGCTCACTATCATCAGAATTATCAGCTGGGGTTTCCTGAGAGCTTGCACGTCACTATTCATCCGCATACGCATTTCTTTTATTTCAAAATTACTACATATGTCATTAGAGAGCAGCCTTTTAGTATGAAGCATCCCACTGATAGTTTTTGTTGAAAGCCTGTTTCTCAGCTTTGTTTTCATGCGGTTTATGCTGGAAAATACTCTCTCCACTGTTGCACTTGAGTGGGGCAAACACAACAAACTAAGCATGAAAGCAGAGAGGTGTGGGTACATCAGTTCATTGTCTCCTGTTTTTGTTTCACGCACTTTTACTGTGAGATCACAACTCAGTATATCACTGTTTCTGAGCAGCCTCCATTCTGAATCTATATCTTGAACAGTTTGATCATTTACTAGAGAAGGAAAGGAGCTTAACAGTGGATGGTACTGATTTACTCTTTACAATACTGGGATTCAGTGCCTTAAAGTTTTGGAAAACAGAATCATCAAAGGGGAATCTTCTGCATATCTGCGTTACTGCTTCTATCAGAAAAATCTGACAACGTTGTCGGAACACTTGAACAGCCTGTGCTGGGAGTGCTTGCTCTAGACAGAGAGACATACCTACCTTAGCTCCAAGATAGATGGAAGACAGTTCCTTAAAGTTTCGGGGATCCTTGTATTCTAAATCACTCATGGGTGTCCTTTGCAGGTAATCATCCTTAAGATAACAATCTAGCAAAGTTCTGAAGGATTGCAAAACTGATTTGTAGAGTGTGTGAACTTGTGGACTTTCTGACTGCATTTGTAAATTGAGGGAATTAAAAATAGGGAGAACAAAGTCAAGAAATTGGAG
>JAGKTI010001466.1:61766-84470 GCA_018397915.1 Birgus latro | reverse complement strand
AAGGAACAGTTTGCAGGCCCATGACCCATGGCCTTTGGTTACTTCTTTAATCAATCAAAAAAAAAAAAAAAAACGGTAAATTAAGGGATAATGGGCCAAGTGCATATAATAGACCAAAGTACTGTACATAAAGGGAAGGTGACCACGATTCATAAAGTAATAATGAGCCAAGGTGTCATACTGGGACAATAGTCCAAATATAAAAGAGAGAGTATAGAGTGATGAAACAACTGCACAAAAAATTGTATACAGTATACTGTTTATATGATGGTAATCATAAATAGTTGACTTTTTTTTCCCTTTTATTTACCAAGGGCATAATCAAAGACAGTGCTAGCAAGAAAGAATAAAAAAATGGCATGAGATAAATGAATGAGATATATGGTACTAAGGCTGTATATTATGAATTTATAGGCTAAGGATTTAGTATACTGTACAGTAGTTGGAAAACTCATTAAGCCTATATACTGTATTTTCTATTCAAGAAAAATATCAGTGGTGCATTTTTTTAGTGAAAACCCATAACCACCAATCACTGCTCACTCAAAACACCCAGCCTTCAATGACTCAGCTGAATGAAATAATTTGCCTGTATCTGTAATAGAAGACTAGATTTGCCCTGACCCTGAGAGGGTTACTTGGTTACAGTATTAACAGTCGGGGTCATATTAATCACTCTCAGCAGAATGAAATCGTGTGGCATTCATTAGATTATAAAACTAGAGTTGTCCCAACCATGATGAGGAAATATTATACTGAAGGATAGAGTCATGGATGCAGTACTGTAGTGTATATAGTAGTTTCATTTTTTTTTTTTTTTAGCTTAGAAGAGTGTCAAGGGGCAAAATGGACCTGGCTTTACCATGGAAGAATGTAGCATGAAAGAGAGCTGCAATATCTGCTTTAAGTTCAGTCTGTTTGCTTCACTGCTAACATACCCAGATTTAGTTACTGTACAGTACATGACTTGAAAAGCCTGAGATAAATGATGGAAAGTCAGAATATTAGGAGGTTGATTGTACTGTATATAAATGAGACGAAAGGAGTGAGGGGGAGGGGAAGGCAGAGGATGAGATGGAGGGATGGTGTGGAGAGGTATATGAAAGAGGGGACGTGAGTTGGAAGGAGGGCACCCTAATAGTGGAAGACAAGGTGACATGGAGGCAATTTGTTCGTGGCTTTACAGGATTAAGGCAACTGGCTATAGAGTGGAATAGAATAAAGGACTTATACTTGACTATCTGATGTATGATATTTTTTCTGTTTATTGTTTTCCACCAGAACTGTCATATAAATATCAACTGCAGGTTTTTCCTCCTCTTCAGATTGAATATATGATCATCAAACTTGACCATAAAAACCGCAAAGCCCGGCTCAGTCTTCGGGGGTCGGAGTTAATGGAGGTGCTACGAGAGGCCGAGGAGACCAACCCTAAGTGAGTTGCCAAGTTGCTTTAAGGGCTGTATTCATTTTAATCCCAGCACACCAATGAGCCACTGATGAGGGACTGGTCTGATCTTGGGGAGGTACTGTCTAGTGGAAGATGCCGGATCCCTATGCAGTGTATGTAGCATACTGTACCTCTAGGATGGCACCACAAAAGAAGTTGCCTACTAGTGGTTTGCTGGTCTGTTTGGCCAGGCAAACTGGGACTATGCATGAACAGCAATAACAATGGACATATTTTGTTGTTTTATTCTTGTTATAAGATAATTTTGTGCACTTAGAAATGACCTCTAACAGTGATGGATTTACAAAAGGTAGATCAGTATGTAACCCCCTCTGGTTGATTGACTTTCTAAAGCTGAATAAAATCATCTAAAGTACCAAGAATATAATGAAATATACATCATGGGAGTTCAGTGGTTAATGATCTTGATTTTCAGTTGAACATGCATCCATATGGGTCTTGCTTTCACACCAGCATAGAGTAAGTCCTTGTTAGAAAGTCATCCTTTTTGACAGACTTTCTTGGTTTTAAGACAAAGTAAATTTACAGAATTCCTTGTCAAATTTCAGTTGTTGCTTGTAGGGCCCATTCGCCAGTTTCTGCAGTTTATTCTATGGTAAAAATTACAGTATGCAAGTTCTGACATTTTGGAACACATCCTAGACATGAGCTTTGACTGTACAGTACTGTGTTGTTTTACAAATTACTGTATCATAGGATGGTTCTGCTGTGTGTAAAAAAATATATATATATATAGAAACTGCCAGTCTCACTTCAAAATGTAGGGGCCTGAGGTAAGGCTGCCATAGGTCAGTACAGTTAAGGGTAAAAGACCTGCCTACTTTCCTTGGTGATATTAAATGAAGGAACACCTCCAATCATTTCTCAGGGATCAAAACTGTGGCATTTTAACCACAAGACAATCAGGTACCGAAGCATGCAGTATGTATCCACAGTTTTCACAGTAAAGCGCATTTGTTATGGAACCTGTTTTCTGTTTCTAATAAAATATCAGTAGCAAATCCCACGTAAGTATTCCTTTCTGGTATACAGTACCCATATTGACTATTTCACAGAGAGGTACATTCACTATCGAGGCTGGAGTATGCCAAGTTTTAGGTTGAGGTGTACTGTTTTTTGTGTCTAATAAAATACCTGTACCAGTATCCAGAGTCCCATACATTTATTTTTTTTTGGTGCACCCATATCAACTCATTCATGCGAAGGGACATTTACTATGGAGGCAAGAGTATGCCAAGTACTGTATAGGATGGAGATGTACTGTTTTTTGTCTCCAGTAAAATACCAATTTCCAGAGTCCCATACAATTATTCTTTTTCTGGTGAACTCATGCTGAATGTATTACAGGGAGGTACGTTCACTCTGGAGGCCAGAGTACGCAGAGTATATGGTGGAGGGAACCCCAGGCCAGCCGTATGGATCACTGGTGCAACATTTCAACATTGTAGAGCACAACATGAGCTTCAGACGCAGTGAAGTTCAGAGCCTCTTGCAGCCTGATGAAGTTGTACTCTCACTTACTTGCTTCCCCAGGTGTGTTGAGAGAGAGAGAGAGAGAGAGAGAGAGAAATGACAGCTAATAGTCTGTTTAGAGACAAGGGTGTATTATTAAATCCAGTTTCCTAACCAGTGTTGCAAATTACAGTATATATGCTGTGTACTGTACAGTACTTTTACATAGCACCTATAGAACAGGCTGACACAATATTACATGATTAATGGAACACTGCACAGCACATGCCACACAGAGATGCAGATACAACATTAATGTTGTAAGGAACCAATAGGATAATTTCATAGGGGCTGTTGCTTACCTGTAGTCAGTGGGTCTGCTCAGTCAGATGGACTGGGGTTGAGCAACAACAACAACTTTCATGTAGCACATGTATGCGTCAGTGGCTCTGGTGCAGTTATAATCACCTCACTTATTATGGGCCACTTATGAGCTAAAACAGCAGTTTGATGAGTTTGTGTGAGGATTCATTAAAGTATCTTCGGTAATAAAGAGTATAATGATATGCTTCAAGCAAACAGGCAAGTGTGAATCATCATTTTTTTTTTTTCCCCTGTGGATTAGGTATGGCATGATTCTAAAATATTGTAAGGAGGGAGAAAATACAAAAGTGAGACAACTGTAGTGTGTTTGTTCTTATATGACAAGACAAAGGTGTATGAATATAGTGAATGTGTGCATAAACTAGGGATGGAAGTTGCTGAAGCAAAAGAATTGATGAATAATAAATATGAATGGATAAAGTATGTTTTGAGATGCACATGGCAATGGCTGCACTTCTTTTTGAACTTTAGAGTCAACAGAGTAAACTCTGTCCCACAAAGGTACTATTATTAGGTCTCATACTTCTCTCCTTTCTTATTCAAATTTCTGGATCTTACCCACACCCATATACAGTATTATTGGGAAGAATGGTTAGGATTATGATTAAGTTTTACTGCAATACAGTTTTTACTTTAACTTGGCCCAGATTTCTTCCTTTTGCACCTCATTTCACATACATCAATGGCAGAAAAAGACAATACTGTGGCTCATCATCTTTTCCATTGCACTTCTTTGCGACTGGCATCATATTTTTGTGTTAATCTATTATTACAACTCAGCATTCAAGATGGAGAGATGGTAATTTTAGACCAAGTTAAAGTTGGTATAGTGTGTAAGAGACGATCTTTGACTTAAAATCACACTACATGAATCTTCTTATCTTTATTCACTTTTCAGACTGGGATGCCCTGAATTTTCATACCCAGTCACCTACCCGACCCCAAAGTCTGGGGTTACACAATCTCTCTTTTTCCCTGATGATGCAATCACCCAGAGCCACCCTCGCTTCAAGACACTCACACGCAATGTACGGGAGAGGCGGAAGGAAAAAGTTGCCATTCACATTCCTAGTGAGTTTTTGTGGGTGTCAGCTGTGTTCTTCATTTTTGAAATTTGGCTTAGTTCAGGTAGGAGATGGTGAATTGTACTGTATGAACAAGTAGAAAAACAGTGCTCTACCTTTTTTTGTATCGATTTATCACGGGCTCAGGATTATGTACCATATGAGAGATTTCCCTGTGGTAAGATCATCTGACATTAGCCACAGTATTATATGTAAGGCATCAACCATTGATACCTGTATTGGTAAAGTATATTTTTCTCATTAGCTTAAAATAGGTTTACTAATACATGTGGACAAAGCTAGCAATGCTTACATGATAGCCCAAACTTAGTGTAATAGATGGCTTAATCGATCAGCCTTTCTGTCCACTTATACAGTACAGGTATTACATTTTTGTTGTCATCGTTCCTTTCCAAACTTACTTGACAATGTAAAGTAACAAGGGTGATGGGAGAAAGAACAAAAATGAAATGGAAAGCAGCAGAGGCTAGTAGTGACCAGTGGTAGTTGAGATACTTTGAACTTTTTCTTTTTTCTCCCCCAATTTGCTAATCTTGGTATCACAGATCTGATGATGTATTGTGACAGGTACTACCATTGGGTTTTAATTTCTTCTGTAATTGATTTAATTGCTTATCCATAAATCCATTGATATTCTATAAAAGAACCTTTAATATTGTCAGAACACAGTGCTGTATAAATTTCTTTATTTCATGAAATGCACTAGATAAATATTATCCAAGCTGATAGTAGGAATGACTGAGGCATCAGTACAATAAAACTTTCTCCATCAGTTTATGTGCAGAGAAAGAACAGATTTCTGGACCTCAGACCAGGTAGTCCAAGCATAGGCAATCATGGGACTCCTTCCCAGAGTTCAAGATGCATTTTCATCACCATCATCATTGTCATCCCAATCTGTTTCCCAGCCAGAGATGAGGTGGGGAAGATGCATTTTAAAAATAACTGAACATGTGAAACAGAGACAAAGATGGGGGATAATATCATGCCTCATTGGTTTCCAGTTTTTGTTGATCTCAAAACCCCTCGACCATTCCTGGAGGACCTGTCACAGTACGGAGATGATGGAACCTCTGCAGCGGAGGTGAAGGAGGACCACATCTACATGGATGCAATGGGGTTTGGGATGGGGTGTTCCTGCCTCCAGATGACATTCCAGGCTTGTAACATGAATGAGGCTCGCATCCTTTATGACCATTTAACCCCTCTCTGTCCCATCATGGTGAGCATGATAGGTTTTTCAACGGCACAGTCCTTCACTCTTTTCTGTGTATTTGTTGTGCTTACTGTACTCAGTTTTTACCTGGCAGAACTGGGTCACTTCCAGAACTTGATTACTTGATCATGGCTGCATGAAATTTTGTGAGCCTAGGTTATGAGGCAGGAATGAGTCTCCTTGGTTGTTACTAGGCATATCAGCCCTCTAGTATGACTGCACTTGGCTGTTAGCAAAGCTAAAAGTGGTTAGAGATCTCTGTCAGGTTAAAACAGGCATGTTTTAGTCAGTTTACCATCAGCTTACAAATTAGTTGTATAGTATATACAGCATTACCTTCTTGGCACTGGTACTGGGAAGAGTGGGACATGATTGTGAATTAGCTCTTAATTTGCATTGATGTAGTCTGGACTTTTTTTTTTTTTTCATCTGATGTTACTGGTTACAGTCTGGGACAAAAGTTTACCTACTTTGCTGATTTCAAAACAACTTAATAATGATTCATAAACAATCTGAAGTGAAGTGCAATCACCATGTTAATAATGAGACAACCTTAAATGAGAACCAACTACTGTACTGTACTGTACATTGATAATGACCATGGCTTCATTATATATCTGTTGTGTTCCAAACTATCAAAAAATTTTCCATACAACTGATACTGTAAATTTAGTGAAACTGGTAAAGCAACTTTATAGGTAGCAGTGAAACTCTAGTCTGTGGTTTTTCTGGAAATTATTGTGAACTTAACAAAAACAAATGTAAAAATAATTAATGTAGTTGATTTTCTGTGAGGGAAATACTGAACTCAGCCTCACATCTGTGCAGCTTACTCCACATCCAAAAAATAAAAGGTAAAAAAAAAAAAAAAAAAAAAAAAAACATATAATGAGGATTTAATGTAGTTTTCATTGTGATGAAAGACAATATTTAGCTCAGTTTCTTATGTGTGCAACTTGCCTTAAAAATATTGTTTAAAAAAAAGCCACCACATTTTAGAGCAATGATATAATGTAGTTGATTTCTGTGTGAGAGACAAAGTTGAACTCAGCTTCTTATCCGTGCAGCTTGCCCTCACCGCAGCATCGCCGATCTACCGTGGATACCTGGCTGACGTGGACTGCCGGTGGGATGTAGTGGCTGCCTCTGTGGACGATCGCACCAGGGAGGAGCGCGGATTGGAGCCTCTCAGGAATGATAAGTTTGTCATTCCCAAGTCCCGCTTTGGTTCGGTGGATTGCTACTTGTCTGCGTGTGGAGCCAGGTGAGGGCAGTAAACATGGACTGTGGATCATACTCATCATCACTGTTTTTAAAAATTCATCTTTATATCCATCATCATCATCTTTATTACATTATCATATCCATCATCATTGTTATTGCTTGACTGTAATCATCAGCATTATTCATTGTCACCATCATTGTTGTCACATGTTAATCATCTTCATTATCTCATGATCATTATCATCATCATGATCAGTCGTCACAACATTATATCCATCATCATCCTACCTCATCCTATCCTTATGTGGAAAAAAGTCAGGATAATGATGATGATTTACTTGACTCTGTAGATATAGAATCTGTATAGTTTTACCTCACCCCAACCTTAAATGAGGAAGAAAAGGTCATGATAATACTAACAATGTCAATTTGTTCTTTTTAGGTACAATGACATTCCACTGAACTATGAAGACAAGATTTACCAGAGGTTGGTAGACAGTAAGGTTGATGATCAGATGGCTCAGCACATCTCACACCTCTTCATCCGAGATACACTCTCGCTCTTTTCCGAGAGGCTTCACCAGGACGACACGCGAGAGATGGACCACTTTGAGGTGAGGTGTTCTTAGCTATATACAATTTTTTTTTCTTTCTTTCTCTTATGGTATTCAGTGTACAGTAGTTGATTTGCTTTCACCTGACAGCTTTTGGTATGAGGTAGGAATAAGTCTCCTAGGTTATACTGTAGTTCAGATGAACCCATCAGTATGACTACATTTGGCCATCAGCTGAGCTGACAGTGGTAGGGGGTACACTTTTGTCAGGTGACAACAAACACGCTATAGCCTGCCACACCTCAAGCTGTAACTACTATATTTAACCTCTTCAACCAAAGGACATATTTAATTGGCTCTTTCTTACTGCGTCGAGATTTTATTCGACTTGGCAAGGATCTCTAGTAGTTGTACTTGTTTTTGCAACCTCAGACTCAAGATGTGAACCCAGTGGACTGCAGGAAACTGCCCACTTAAATTAGTCGCCTCCAGAGGTCTTGCATTTAGCTTACGTTGTGACAGTGTGATGTGTTACGCATAAGGTGAGTGTGTTGTGGTGTGGGGGGCTGCCTTGCAGTGTGGGGGCATCATGGATTGTTTGAGAGTTTGTGTTGGTATTGTTGCTGGAAAGGGTAGTGACTGCATCACAGTCTGGTAAGGTGTATTAGTGTCTCTGGGTAGAGTACTTCTAATGGTGTATGTCTGGTGGTGGTTCATGAAGGATGCTATTTGGATGAAGATTTTGGATGGCTATGGGAGCTCTGTGTTTATGTATGTTTGTGAAGTGCTTATGTGCACATGTGATGTATAGTGCTGGGTGGAGGAGGGGAGATGTAGAGGTGTTAGGTAACGTAGTCTTGACACTGAGGGTGAGAATGACCAGTTCCTTTCTCTTAACAACATTATGTGAGTAATAAATCCTAAGCACCCCTCAGAAACAGACCCATATGGTCCGTATCAGATTGGATTGCCTCAACACACTCAATCACCAAGCTACCACAAAACCGTATGTGAGCTATGGGTCTAATGCACTAAAACAGTAGGCAGCATGAAGGTCCACACTTGATCTCTCTGCATGCATCAGAGAACTGTCCCATAAAGGGGAAAGTACCAAAGATCAGTGGTGGAAAAAAATGATAGCTATACCCTTTTTACTGCAACCTGGCCTAAAACTGCCATTTGTCTATCTTGCATACTGAGTTCTGCCTTATTCTGCTATTCAGTTAGGTGAAGTAAGTTGCCAAAGAAAAAAAATGTGGGCTAAGTTAAAGTAAAATGACTATAATAATTTTTACCTCCCTCACAGAATATCCAGAGTACAAACTGGCAGTCAATGCGCTTCAAGATCCCGCCAGTCAACAGCAACATCGGGTGGCGGGTGGAGTTCCGACCATGTGACGTCCAGCTCACTGACTTTGAAAATGCAGCTTTTGGAGTGTTTATTGTGCTTATGACTCGGGCAATTCTATCCTTCAAGCTCAACATGCTCATCCCTATCTCTAAGGTAACTAAAAATGCAACCTTGATATGATATTAGGCTTATGGATTAAGCAGTTTTGTTGAAGCTTAACATCCTTATCCCTTCTGTGTGGTGATTTCTTAAAACCATAGCGTAATGCTAAAATGAATATCGGTATGATATTACTCCTTAACCCTTTCATTGTAGTGGTGCACTTAAATATATTACTGTATTCAGGCTTATTTTGCTCACCCTTTCTCTGATTTTGGTATACTGAGGAGTTTTATTTAGATCAACACTGGACAAAACAAAGAGCAGAGAGCTGGAAAGTATTTAAATACCCCCCTTACAGGTAGATGAGAACATGAAGAACTGTCAGAAGCGTAATGCTATAAGAGAACAAAAGTTCTGGTTCCGACGAGACCTGTTTTCCCGAGACTGTGACAAGGGAGACGATGCCCAGTTGATGACAGTTAACGAGATCATCAATGGAAAGGTAAACAGTTGTGTAAAAAGTGCACTTTCATCTACAGTTAGTTCTTATTATGTTGGGTGTTTTCAAAAATATTACAATTTTTTCCACAAATTATTACTGCAAATTGTGGGAAACTGGCAGATCACCCGAATTCAAAATAATGATGTCATTGTCTAATCAAGAATAATTACGAGTATATGAACAAATCTTATATAAAATACTGATGGTCTGATCCAAATAATGATGTCAGCTATACCCTTAGTGATGTCTGACAGTCTGATTCAAATTCATAATGTCAAAAAGCCTAATCCAAAATACTTTTGTCAGAAAATGTAATCTAAAATACAGTACTGTGATCTAAAAACACTGGTTCTTCATAGGGCGAGGAGTTTGTAGGTCTGATAGCCATAGCACGTCAGTACCTGGGTGCCCTGGACATGGATGCTGATACTGCATGCACCATTGGCCAGTACCTCAACTTCATCAGTGCCCGTGCTGCTGGTACTGCCATCACCACTGCAGCTTGGATTCGGAATTTTGTCATGTCTCATCCGGAGTACAAGTGAGCCACAGATGTCTTATGTTCTTGAATTTGGCCTTTTTTTTTTTTTTTTTTCCCTCCCTGGAACTTGGTTCCTTCTCTGCATTATTCATTCATTATCCAATCCTATATTTAAAAAGAAAAAATCCTCTTTTGTTTTTGAGAAAGATGCCTTCCCATGGTGGCACCAATAGAACTGGGTAACTACTCTACCTGGTTATACAAATGTTCCCTCAGCTCCCTCCCTACCCCCGCAGAGGAGGATGGTGGACTGCAGGAGAGTAACTTCAGCTTGCAGTCCTGGGAGTTCACATCCTGCCTGGGGCCACAAAAACATTATTCCATTATTCCAATGACATATTTTTTTTTATTTACTCTCACTACTGTTACTGTATATGATTTTATTTAGCTTGCAGACTTTTGAGCTGGAGAAGTTAGACATAGCATTAATAACCTTTTAACTATGAGAGGCATTTTGTAAGTAAAAAATATACAGAATAAGTAAATAGTAATAACTTGATAGTTACCAAAAGAATAAACTAAATAGGATATCACTTAGGGCCATATGTTTCAACTTATCACAGTGTGGAATCCAACCCCAAATTCTTTTATCATCAGTTTTGGAGCACCTGTGGTTATTAGGCTTCATCACACATTCCAGAGTGCATCCAGCAAAGTTACAGAAAAGCTAAACACATTCATTTGCTTTGGAAATTATCATCAAAAATAGGGAGCCTGCATTCCACTAAGCAGTTTAATGTTTAAGCATAATCAGTATCCCACTCACTCTACATGCCCAAACCATCTCGGGTACTCCTCGTGACACTTAATAGCGCATCCACATCATTCATCCCTAATGTCACGTTGTGTTGTGTCCACAGGCAAGACTCTGTTGTGAGTGATGGGATAACATATGACCTCATAGTGGCTCTTAGTGCCATCAGTCAGGGAAAACAGGAGTGCAAGGAGCTGCTCGGAGGGATACCCAAAACAAAAACTTCAGAGGACATACCCAAGGCCATGAAGAAGATTATCCAGATGACGTGCTTGGCTCCAAGAAATGCGGAGTGAACAGGTTGCCTTGTGAACACATCAGGGTTGCTGCATGGCACAACACTCCACCAGTATGGTTGTGCCTTATGGTTCCCTTCCACACCTTGTACTTAAAAGCCACTGCAGGTATCCCTATCTTGACAGTGGGGTTCTGTTGACTAAATCTTTATAAGAATTATTTAACATTAACTGAGGATATTATCACATGGGTTCAATAGGATACATTGTGGAGGTCCTAAAGTTGGCCTTCTGAGGGGTTCTTTCACCTAATCCAAGTCTAAAGCCAACCAAAATAATGTTCATGACTACCCAAAACACCACATTCTTCCACTATCAACCATTATTGATAAATATTAATTATACAAAACAGTATTAAAAAAAAAAAAGACATCAAGTAATGTAACAGTAAAGACTTGCCAAACTTAGCTGCACTCACATTTCCTCCCAGCAGCACCTCTGTTTTATGCACATATCAGCCACTTATTCTTACTTCACAGCTCTAAAAATATTAATTACCATATTTCTGCTTCTCCAGGGCATCAGTGAAATGAAATTGAGCATTGTAAACACAAAAAAGCCCAAAGAATTCGTAACAATAAGAACATCGTTGAGCGAGGAGCACTAACCAGAACATCGTTGAGCAAGAAATACCTGTAAACAGCAAAAGGCTGGAATGTTGGGAGTGGTGTGCAAGGGAACCATTTTCCATGAATTATATTATCCAGTTCAGGAGCAATGGAGTCAGCAGATCACTTAACACGCATGACAGGTGCAGCTGCTACACTTGTTTACTGCACCTTTATTAACTGATGCAATGTGAGGCTGGTCACACATACCCAGTCCACATCCACAGCACCCACTATACACTGGGTGAGAATTTAGAAAAACAATGCCTTAATAATGCAACAGCCACTCAGATATGAATACCTTTTTTTTTTTTTTTTTTAAACTCTAACTTGACCTAAAATTGCAATCTCTACAGCTTGAATACTGAGTTGTAACAAGAGACTAACACTAGAATATAATCCTAGTTACAAAGAAGTGCTATGGAGAGGATGTAGAACAAGAGTTTTGCCTTATTCCACTGTTCTTCAAAGTGAAATAAGCTGCAAATAGACAAAAATCTGGGTCAAGTTAAGGTGAAAGGACTATAATTAAAATTAGGGTGTACAGATAATAAATAACCTTTTCAGTTCTAATATTTCAGGTCTGTGCTACCATTCAGTTTTTAATAGGCACTTAGATATGATGGGTGAAGCAGAAGAATTACAGATTAGGTAAAGAATCAAAAGAATCTGCATTTAACAAAACAGGTTATATGTAAGTATAGGAATAAGTAGAGTAATCAGTGCCTGATGGGTGTATTGGGTAACAATATACCTAGTATATTGGATACAGTACCTGCATATACCTAGTGTATTGGATACCTGCATATACCTAGTGTATTGGATACCTGCAGTTCAGTGCTTTAACACCTTGAATTTAGTTATGTCTTGTCTATCTTATTCTTGCTACTGTCAAAGTGTTACTAAGTCTGGGAGGCACTTGTCAAACTAAAGAAACCAGATAGTGCCATCACTACGAGAATTCTCTAAAGTGAAAATAATTGGCTGGAAGTAGCAAGAATAAATGTGCAAAGGATGTCACTGGACTGAATGGGTTAATCAAGGTGAATAGTGCCATAAAAAATACTCCTGAGTGCCTAAAGGGGTAGCACTTCAGGACAATGATCATGATAGGGTAGCCCCTACTAGGGCAGCCATATTTGAGAATTATTTATTGAACCCCTCTTGAAGAAGTCTTATGGTGACATATGGTACTTTGTTTTATTGTCCCTTCATGTAGGTCTAGACTGTATGCTGTATAACAACTTATTCTGTATCGTATTTCTTTTGAAATATCTTTGATGTCTTGTCAGATCTGCAGTGAACTCTGGACACATTATTACCCACTTATACAGTACTGTACTGTATACTGATGTGAACAAGAGATAAAGTCATGACGGTCAGACTAGGATTTGTTTGTCTAGATTGGGGTATTACATTCCAAAGATTTGCACAGTATAAACAAGGCTTATGCACATGACAACCTCAACACCACAGACCACAGTGTAGAGACTCTGCACTGTGCCACAGACAGTGCCTCTGCACTTTAAGTTTGGGTTTCAGGACTTATGCCTGTGCTGAGTACTTTATGAATATCACACTGCAAAAACTATGTTGTCACAAATGAAACTATTAACCTAAATTACTAGAGTAACTTATTTATCCATTCCATTATTTTAACCATAGGACCTCTTTAAGATACTGAATACAATCTTTCCAGCTATCCAGAGCTCATATACATAAAGCATCAGTTGTAAGTTATAGTAAGATGTGGGTAGTTAATCTCAGCTAGTCTTTGGGTAGGGAAAATGAGTTAGGATGATGATGATGAATATTTGTTAGATATGGAAATCAGAGTAATAGCACAGGAAGGTTGAGACTAAAGTACAGTATAAGTAAAATTTCAGTCATTGCAGGGCAGTGTCAATGGAAAAGATATGGTACTAAAGAAAAGTACAGTGGATGAGAAAATAAGGGAAGTATGACATACAGCTTAAGGAAGTACAGTAGAGACGAATAATGTCCAGCTAAAAATTAACAAAGACTGTGTAGAGGTATGCTTATTCTTATTATATGATAAAAAGGGATTAAAGAATCCCCCGAGCTAGACCTTACAGTAAGATCATATAGCCCCGCTAGGTAACAGGAGGGCGCTACCCCTCCTGGCACAGCAGTCCAGGGTGCGGCTCGAACTCGCGACCCCCCGGTCTTGAGCTCGATAGGTATTCATAATTTAAAAAAAAAAAAAAAAAAGTTGTTACTCGTGGTTTGATGTATGCATTGAAGTTTACTGCATATTTTATACATGTAGAGCAGTTAGTTCATCCATCATCCAATCCTGTGTTGCCCCATAAGGAGTGTAGAAGCCCGGGGCTAGGCCAGTTGGTCCTGAGACATTTAAGATGAAAGTGAGGTCCCTGGACCAACTTGCTTAGCCTCTGGTAAAATAATTACATACAGGATGCAGCTGACACAAACTCACAAGACTTCCTGTTATCCATCCCGAACCATCCCACCTACTGCATTTATCCTCCTTTCCTCTATGGTTGTGGACAACACAGTATAATTAGCCATATACAGAAATAAATCAATAGTGTTATTAAAAAGCTCCCTTAGCTGACAAAAATACAAATCTAAGTCTCACAATTGTACAAGCATGTGGTTCTGGCTCTGGGTAAATGGAGTCCACTGTGATGCCTCTGTGGTGACAGGTGGACAGCTGCCAATGCCAACAAACCCTAGTTAACATAATGTTTACCTACAACACACTACTTTTAGGAGAATCAGATATATAACAATCCTGGTTTGTGTATTATCATCCTTGAAGAAGAGTACCATGACAGAAATGCAGTTGAGTGTATTCCTGTGATCAAAAATGACAGTGAAGGAGACTGCTAGTTCAACCCCTTCACCCTATTCTTTTTTCTTTCCTTACTAGAGCTAAGATATATCCTTACTTGGGGACATCCAGAGCAAAATAAAATCGCCAAGCAGTAGCAAAAATAAAATAAATACAGCCTTCTGAAAAGGCAATGGTGTTGAATCTAAGTTGTGGAACCATCATTCCCTGTATCAGTATAAACTACAGTATATTCCCATACCTGGGTTAAAGCACTTATGCATTAATACCACCAGTCAGTCTCCTTCATTACTGTCTGTTAATTCGTTGTATGGCTGGGTGTGGTTAGATAGGACAGTGGATGTAAAGCAAGTTGATGGTTGTGCTAAAGATCAAAATAAATGTAGAAGACTGTTTAAAATACAATATGTAGTCTGCAGTACAGTGTTCATGGTAGGTTAGATCATTTAAGGCACTGAAAAACTGCTGCAGAAACACAAATATATCACAAAACTAGATGAGGGAATGGGGGTATTGGCAGTATTGTACAGTATGAGTCATGGTCTTGCTACCTTTAGATTCTTTTTCCAGCATATGTAGACATTGGGTTGTGGAAGGGTGAATGCACACTTTCAAATCCCATCATTCTAAACATTCTTTTCTCTTTTACATATATATATACAGTATATATATAAAGAAGAAAAGACTAAAACCAAATCGAAAATGACATCCTCAGACTGTTGTGTGTTAAATCATCCAGAGGTAGCAAGAAGTAAATAAAAAAGTTATAATATGTCATTGCCTTGCTGTGCTGGTGTTGGCTACTGGGACCAGAGACCATATTAGCAAATTACCAGGAGCAAGATAGAAGATACAGTCTTACTGTTGCCTGTTTGTTTTCATCTGACGGAACTATGCTACTTTAGCGACTTGAATACTAAGTTGTGGTTACATGAAATTCAGTAAGCCTTAGTTATGAGGGTAGGAATGAGTCTCCTGGGTTACTAGTCAGAATTATCCTCCAATCTTACCACACTTAGTCACCAACTAAGCTGAGACGGTTTGCAGATCTTTGTCAGATAAAAACAAACCGACTATATTAACTCCCAGTCACGAGTACCATTTGTTTTTGCACAGAGAAGCCGAGAAGTTTCACATGTTCCTCAAAAAAAAAATTTTGGTTTACATGGACAAGGAAAAGTTCAGCACTTTGTTTTTTGTTCTTGCTGAAAAAACAGATATTGCAGAAAATAATTCAATTTTTCACTTACATGAAGAAAAAGGAAAAGAAAATATACCCTCTTGCCATGTCTTTTCTTCTTCCTGCAACTTCAAGTACAGTACTAGTTACAGCTAGGTGGTAACTGCAAGTTTGTTGTAAGTCCCAAGCCCAACTGACTGTGCTGATGATGACTTCACATCCACACATCACTTTGATACCAGTATTTGTATATTTGCACATAAGTGAAACTATCAAATAAACTTAGTCACCAATTTGGATTTTTGTATCCTCAGCCTTGCATCTTACAGACCCAGAATAAAAAATCTGAATTTTCATACTCATTCCCTACCTATCTCAAACCTATATACAACTGGGAGACATTCAGGGAACAACAGTTGGATAATGGTTGATCATTCAGAAGGTAGGTACTGCAACAATCGTGTGAAATCGGCAATCATATTTCGAAAAATGGTGCTTCATAGGGGGATCAAAGGACTCTTACAAAAGAAAATGGCAATTGTATAATGATTGTACACGGTCACTTGAACAGATAGATTAGTCTGTAATGCAGGCACGATCATCATCATCATCTGGACCTCCTTTCCCACCCTAGGGCAGGGTGAGGACTAGCAATGCCCACACAGCCCAAGTTTGCCCAATTCAATGAGCCACACTTCCATTCACTCATCATTCAAGCCCTCCAAATCCTGGTTCCATCAGATACAAAAAAATTTCACCATGTTCTGTAGCTTTACGTACAATATACCTATCTGACCGAGCCAATCCAAAAGCTCTTAACTTAAAAAGGGTTGCCAAATCCCTGGTTATGCACTTCAAACAAAATTCATCCATCTAGCTCAGTCTTTTGTCAGTCCCTTAGCCTCACCAACTTGACTAACACACCTTCACAAAACCCTATTCTGATTTTCTAGGTGTGCAGACAATAAGTGTGAACATTGAAGGTAGGGTTGTGAGCAAGACTTCAAAAGACCTAGGATGAGGTTACAGAGCGCAACCTCAGAGATAAGGAACTGAGCAAGGAGGCTGCCAGAAATCGAACAATGTGGAGAGCTGCCAATAGGTGATCAAGGTGGGGGGGGAGGGATCGCACCTCCTTTCCCACCCTAGGGCAGGGTGAGGAGTAGCAACATCCAGCCAGCCCAAGTTTGCCCCCTGACCCCCCAAAAAAAGTTAACTGAAGGCATGATATGAAATTGCTGTGCTATCAATTACAAACAGACCCACATGAAGGAACTCAGTAAAACCCACATAAAAATCCCTAAACCTCTTTATTCCAATTAAGCAATGAACTCGTAGGGTAGAGGAGTCAGGAATTCTGGCGGATTTTTAGAGATGTTGACCTTATGAGCTGGTCTGGGTTCTGCTGGTTTCCTCTTCAAGACGACCTTAACCCCCTTTGCCTTGGCTTCCTGCCGAAGACGGTTGTTCTCCTTGACACGCTGCCTGAAGTCATCACGGCACTTAGAATGGCTCAGATGCTCAACACGCACATTCAACCTGAAAATAAAGGGTCCTTGATTTTTTTGTTCTATCAAAAACTTTTAAAAATCCCATAACAAACTACACAACAGAGGTGATGAGATCTGAATCCTGCATTTGTAGCATACTCTTCAGGCTTTGAATTTACATAGCCAACAAGTGTGTGTGTTGTCAGCTGGCAGAGTATCCAAGATGACAGCACACTGTGACAAATAAAAGTTCATACTGTAATGTTATGAGTATAAAAAGATGACCTATGCACCTATGAGGAAAATATGGAAGTTGGAAAACCAAGCAGTCAGGGATACCTTCTATAGTGAGATGAGTAGTGTGCTGGCTGCACAGGGAGACATTGATAGAAGTGTTATGAACAGTACAGAGCCCTCAAGAACAATCTCTTGAAAGTTACTGATTCAGTATGTGGACAGACATACCCCCCCCCCCAAGACATAAAGCAACTTGGTGGTGGGATGAGGGAGCAGCAGCTCCAGTTAAGGAGAAAAGAAGGCTTTTCCAGGAATGGAAAAAAGGTGGTAACAAAGAGGGATCCTTGGCTGCCTAGCGTACGCCTACAAGAGACGTTTACAGGGCAAAGTCTGAGTCACAGAGACTTTTACTTGATAATCTAAATAGTGTGGAATGGAAGAATATGATATTTAAGGTGGCAAATCTGATGAAGTGGGAGAATAGGAATACCATAGGTGAGCAGTGCATGAAGAAGTATGAGGGAAAGGTAGTGGTGAACTGTGAGGATATTAAAGTCATCAGGAGAGAGCACTACAACTGGCTGTTGAGTTTGACTGGGACAGGGAAGGTTTGGAGCCAGTAAATCCAGTGTCTGGCCCTTGGCCTTTGATTAACACTACTACTGTGAGCACAGCAACAGGCAGGATGCAGGTGGGGAAGGCAACAGGTGTGTCTGGGTTGACTGCTGAAATGTTGAAAGCCTCAAGAGACAAAGGAGTGGGATTAGTCACTGATTTGAAAAAATATGATTATATATGAGTGTGTTGTCATAGATGACTGGCTGAAGAGTGTAACTGTAAATGTGACCAAGGGGTTGGGTGATGCCCTGGAAAGAGGAAATTATAGAGGCATAAACCTTTCTGACCAGATAATGAAGGTAATGGAGAGTTATAAAAGAAATTATTAGAGAATGAGTGAATATTGATGAGATGAAGTATGAGTTTGTGCCAAGCAAAAAGACCTCTGATGCCACATTCATTGTTTGACAGCTTCAGGAAAAATATATAGGAAAGAAAAGGTGGAGTGGGCAATGAGAAAGCTTGGGATCAAGGAGTGGCTGGTTAGGTGGTTATGGCCATGTACCGTATATGGGTGCTCGCACCCAGGTAAAGGTGAATGGAAATTTGAGTGAGGAGTCTTCCATGAATGTTGGTGTGCATCAGGGGTCAGTCTTGAGCCCCTTGATGCTTATTATGGTACCTGAAGCCCTCTCAAGTGACTTGAGAAATGGACTCGTGAGATGTTGTATGCTGATGATTGCAGAGAATGAAAGGAAGGTGGAGGAAAAATTTAGGAAGTGGACAGATGGTATGGGTCACAAGTGCTTAAAAGTAAATGCAGATAAAACAAAAGTGATGGTATCTAGGACTGGAGGTGGTACTGCAAAGAAAAGGGGGAGTGGCCATGTGCAATTTGCCACAAGGGTGTGGGAAATAATTCCATTTTGTGCAGTGTTTTTGATAAGTAGGTGCATAAGAGACGAAGTGGTATTAGAGGTAGACTGCAAGATAATGCTGATTTTATGTGTGCGGTGTGTCGGGGAGAGCATGAAGAGACTGCCAGGCATGAAAAGATTGAACTTACTGGTGAGTCTCCTTTGTATGTAGAAGAGTTTTGTTATATGGGGGACATGTTAAGTGCTGGAAGTAAAACTGGAGACAGCTCTGTGGTTAGACTGAAGAGTGGTTGGAAGAAGTTCAGGGAGCTGTTGCCTCTCCTGACATTGAGAGGGTTCCCCCTCCGTGCTAAGGGATCTTTGTATACAGCATGTACTGTATGGTAGTGAGATTCGCAGGCTCAAGCATACAGAAATGGCAATGACCAGGAGTATGTGCAGTGCGTCCCTGAGTGTGAAGCCTGGGGGGGTGCTTGGTTAGCGATGGAAGAGTTGCGAGGTAGGATGGGACTGAAGTGTATTGGTGCTGTGATAAGGAGAGGGTCTGAGATGGTTTGAGCATGTGGAGAAGATGGGGGATGATACTGTAAGTGTGTGCAGAAAGTGAGAAGTGTTGTCAGAGCTGGGGTTGTGAATGGCAGACCGAAAAAGACCTGGGACGAGGTCATTGAGTGTGACCTCAGGGATAAGGGACTAAATAGGGAAGTTGTCAGAGATCAAGCAGCATGGAGAGCCGCAATTAGGTGACCATGGCCAATGCATGCATGTTGGATACTTCAAGAATGAAGCAAAACAAAATGAAAGCTGTGTTCTTGTACACTGTATGGCTTTTCTTGCACGTATGCAGTTACTTGACTCTTGACATAACCACACAGAACTCACTTGTAAAATTATATGGTAACTACCAAAAAAAAAAAACATGCATACAGTAGGCGCGGAAAGTACTGACGCTAAAGGGCCGACGTCATTCTTTTTCGCGTTAAGTGAAGTAGGGTCAATACTACCCTCCCCAGTGATGTGAAATGAGCTGACGCTTTTTCAACGGGAGCTGGCAACCCTGCTTGATAGGTTTGGCACCACAGGAGCAGGCTCAGTAATGTTTGGGCAGCCACAGGAGGAGGATTGTCTCTGTGTGTGATGCACCACGAGGGCATGTTTTGACTCAAATAACACAGTTATTTGGTTACCTACCACATTCTCATCATGCCTAAAGTAACCACAAGCAAGGACAAACGTGTGGAAGTGATTACTTTATACAAAGCTGGCCACAAACTCCTATTTATTGCAAATCAAACAGGTGTTAGACTGAGGACAGTGCAGAGACTGGTGAAGCGGTTCAAGGACAGTGGGGAGGCCATTCCTCCCACTCCACTTCCCAAGCCTGGGAGACCTCGTAAGACAACCTTCAGGACCCGTCAGCTGATCTCAAGGCAAGTTAGCAAGGATCCAAGGCTAACAGCACGGGATTTAAAAGAAAAGAACCCACAGTTGCTGGCAGATGTGTCTGTCAGAAGTGTGCAGCAGCTGTTGCATGACGATCTGGGCTACAGGGCCCGTACTTATGAAACACTAAGACTGAGTCATAAGGCGAAAGTCTGTCCTAAATTCACAGGAGCGAATCATAAGTTCTTAAGTTCGACCTAAACTGAGTCATAGCTTAAAACACCTCCCGAGTTGGTATAGCGCTTGGGACTTGGCTTATGACTCGATCATAACAGTAAATATGGCCGCCGCACCACAACAACAACAAATTCGCCGCCGCCAACCAAGACGTTTTCGTGAACGGAAAGATGTGCTTAATTAGTTAAGTGATGTAGAACTGGTGAAGAGATATCGTCTGGACCGTGCAGGCATAATTTTTGTGACTGATTTGGTGCGGGAGACCCTAAGAAGACCCACGGCAAGAAGCAAGGCTCTAACACCAGAAATTAAAGTTATTTTAACGTTGCGTTACCTTGCAACTGGAAAAATGCAACTTTGTAGTGGTGATGATTTGGGGCCTTCACAACAAACTGTAAGCAGGGTCATCACCGAAACACTTGAAGCACTTTCAGACAATGATATACTGAGACAGTTTATCAAATTCCCCCTCACTGAACAAGCAACAAACAGGAACAAAGCCGATTTTTTGTCAGTTGCTGGATTTCCAGGTGTGATTTTTACCAATCTATACTGTACTGCAATATAAATGCAATGCATGTCAAATTCCCTATTTATCTTCAATCAACTGTACTTGCATAACTCATTTATATTTCCCTCAAAATGATGACTTATTCAAAAGCTTCATCCCATCCAGTTAGGTGATATGGAAATAACTGCAAGGGATAAATTCAATGTGTGCATTACAAAATTTAATATTCCTTTCCTGTTCCAGTCATTGCTTCATTATACCTGCTAATTCTTGTTCTGGCATCGGACTGTATGGTTTGCCATCTTTTCTGGCACTCCTTTACATCTCTCTGACATGAAGGGAAGGAGTTGTTGAGGCGGTCAGCAATATTTTTCCAAGCCTCTTGTTTGGCTTTCAATGAGCACCCCGCCGCTGAGAAGTCTCACTTTAGCACCTGTAAATGCTCAAGATATAACTGTGCCAGCTGGTATGTGGCATCGGGAGTCCAGTTTTGTTTCCTTGATCTTTTTTCGGAGTTCATTCTGCGATGGCCGCGATGATCTTTGTTTACAGGATGGTGTGGTGAGGCAACATGTCCATGTCCACAAAACAAAGTGGTAAATTAATAATTACTCAAACTTGGCATTAATCCATTAACTTTTCCCTGAAAACATTTAAGAAAATATTGTTGTAATTTCAGATTTTTTGTTGCAACTTTTCTATGCTGTTTTCTATTATTTTTCTTCAATTTTCAAAACTCTCAAGTGCTACACAGCACAAACCGCTATCTCAGCTGCTTATGATTTCGACCTAACAAAGTCTCGACTTAGTTATGATTAAGTGCTCCTTAAGTCTCACATTTATGACTTTCACCTAACTATGATGTAGTTTTCATAAGTACGGGCCCAGGAGTTTTTGTGCTCGTAAAAAACCACTGCTAACTGCACTTCAGAAGAAAAAGAGAGTAAATTTTTGTAAGAAATATCTTGCCTGGAGTGAGAAGCAATGGAAAACTGTGCTTTGGAGTGATGAGTCAACATTTACTGTCACTGGTACCCCTTCATCACGAGTGTACCGCAAACCAGGCAGTGACCCCTTGGATCCTAAGTACACTTCCAAGTTTGTTAAATACCCAGCCTCACTCATGGCTTGGGGCTGCTTTACATATTATGGTGTTGGTAGGTTGGTAATTCTACCTGCAAATGAAAAAGTGAACCAGAACAATTATTTGGAGCTCTTATGTGATGTTTTAAGTGACTCTTTTGATAAAACCAAGGCAAGAGTATTTATGCAAGATTCTGCCCCTGCACATGTTGCAAAGTCAGTGAAACAGTGGCTAACAGACTGTGAGGTTCCCTTTATTCGAGATTGGCCCGGAAACAGCCCAGATATCAATCCCATTGAGAATTTATGGGCGCACATGAAGCGGCAGCTGCATAGTATGGACACATCATCTTTGCCTAAACTTGAGGCTGCAGTCAAGCGGCTATGGAGCAGTTTTAGTCCGTCTGTTCTGCAAAACTACGCCATCAGTCTCCCCAGACGCCTTAAGAAGATAATAAAGGTGAAGGGGCCTTGATAGCAGGCTGTAAAGCCTATGCCCAGAGTCGGACACATAAAAAAAAAAAAAAAACATTAAATACTAAATTCAATGGTGAGTGTTAATTTATTTGTTTCTCCTTGCTAACCACAAGAATGTTTTCTTTTTTTAAGATGGCGTCAACAGTTTCCGCGCCTACTGTATGTATACTCTATGTTAATTTCTTTGATTTGAATATGTGTGTAAGTGTATAGGTATATGTGGATAATGTGTAAGTATATGTAAATGAGTATGTGTATGTATAGATGTGTACTGTATGTGTATGTATATGC
>JAGKTI010001466.1:0-57075 GCA_018397915.1 Birgus latro | reverse complement strand
CGCTATCTCATCCTCATCCCCCTCGTCTGCTCAAAGTAAAATAACCAGTCTCAGTTACCATATATTTATTTCTTGAAAGTGCAGCCATAATAATATTCCATACCAAACTGGGCATCATCTAAAGCTCTCTGAAATTAGATTTTCTCCACCCTAGCAGTTCAGTATGTGGTTTTTGGACAGAATCCAGCACAATTTCAGCCTGACAGGGTTTCCTTAGTTGTCCCTGGAAATAATCCAAACACACATGGTTCATCAGGTTCATGTAATTCTTTATTATAATTGTAAAGTACTATCATGCAGAAGAGTCCTCCACCAGCCAATGAACAAATCATTATATCTTTTACAATTGGCAATATAGTGTGGCCAAAATGTTCTTTCTATCTCTCCATCTATCGCCAGACTTGTTAATCCCATAAGGGTGGCCACAAACAAATCGCCTCCATGTTGCCCTGTCCCCTGCCATTTTGCTGCCCTCCCCCCACCTCACACATCCCTCAGTCATATATATTCTTATGAATTTTATTCCACAGGGCATCTGTAGGAAAGATATATAACTGTTTAATGGATTGAAACTTTGGGGATTTAGATTCTCACTATGGCTGGTTGTTAGAAGGAACTTTTAGGCATGATGGAACAATACTGTACTTGATCTGTTTGTTTCAGGGCGCACAAGCCTCCCAGTTGGAGAAGGAAATAGGGGCGGACCAGTTTCCTCCGAATGAACACTACATTGGACTTGTCAACGTGAGTACAAGAGATAACCTTATGCTGTTTCATAGGTTTCTGGCTTTTATGAGTATGTGAAGAGCTGTAGCTACTTAATTTTAGAGATAAGATGCATAGATTTATGTATGAGAGAGACAGACAGAGAAAAGAGAACTAATTTCTGTATTCAGAGTGATGTTGCAATAAATCACAAGCAGTTTTAAGTGAAGAAAGGATGTTAACATTAGCAACTTAATGAAACCACTTCTGAGTAAAGCAACTTTAAATTTTGACTGCCTTATTATTCCAGTTAATGCTGTACAATTTTATTCATCTTAGTGTGTCACAGGAGTCTGAGAAGGTTAATGAAATGTAATTGGTTGTTATTCATTTGTAACTGAGTTGTTGGAGTCTGAGAGAGTTAATTTAATACAATGTGTTGACTCCTCTCTTTCAGTTTGGCAACACTTGCTACATCAACTCGGTGCTGCAAGCGCTCTACTTCTGCAAGCCATTCCGGGAGAAAATCCTTGAGTACAAAGCCAAAAATAAACGCACCAAGGAGACCCTGTTAGCATGCCTCGCTGACCTCTTCTACAATATAGCGACACAGAAGAAGAAAGTCGGCAGCATCGCACCTAAAAAATTCATTGCCAGGTTTCGGAAAGAGAATGGTAATCTCAAGAGCAGCTTTATAGGCAGTTAATACAGTATGGTCATCTGCTATTAGCAAAAACATGATTTTAAAAAGAAGTCACTATATTTAAGAGGTTAAAGAGGGGATTTAGGGGCTGCAAACTCTCCTCATTTCTATGTTCATGTAAGGATGTGGCCATTCCACAGCATTGCCTTTTGCAAGCATGGAAGGTGTACATTCAGGGACAAAAGTCTGCTTTCTGTTACACTGCATGTCCATCATACTTGATTATATCCAGACTGCCTCTGCTTCATACTTATATCCACACTGTATCTACTTCATATTTGATTATGTCCACAGTGCATCTGCTTCATACTTGGTTATGTCCATTGTTTCCTTCTGATGCATCATACCAAGAAACCAAGTAGGCTGTTGGCAGAGAAAGGTATAAAGCCTCAGTCAGCATAGGAGTATTAGCCGTCAGAGGTATGCTAAAATAAAAGAGGTGTTAGGTTAACTGAAACTAAATGGCGAGGTGAGACTGTGAGAGAATGGGAGTATAGATGGGGTATATGCGCGGGAGTAGGTGAGAACGAGAGGGCGAAAGAAGGAGTGTGTATTGCTGTGAGCAACAGATGGAAGGAGAATGTAAGAGAGCATGGATCAGTTGGGTCAAGGATTGTGTGGGTAAGAGTGAAAGTTGGACTACAAATGTGGGCAATTGTGTGCACGTATGCGCCAACGCAAGATCGTGTAAGTAGAGTGAGAGAAGAGTTCTGGACAAATGTGGAAGCCTGCTTGGAAAAGTTTGAAAGGAATGAGAGAGTGTTTCTGATTGGAGATATGAATGGAAAAGTAGGGAATGAGAAGGTGGATGGAGTGGTTGGTGAGTGGGGTGTGCTTGCAGAGATGGATGAGAATGGACATTTGTGCCAGGAAGGGGTTGATGTTATCTAATACCCTCTTCAGGCACAAAATGATCCATAGGTATACATGGCGAGTGGTGAGAAGGGTGGACGGTGGAATGAATGAACGGAAGGCAATGATTGACTATGTATGTGTGTGGATGAAAGGATGAGAAGATGTGTAATGGATGCAAGAATATATAGAGGTTGGGGGAGTGGACTTTATGACCACTACTTGGTTGTGGCCAGAATCAGACTCCAAACGAGATGGAGGAAGAGAAGAAGGGAAGGACAGGAGGAAGTAGTTCTTACAATGAGGGTAGAAAAGTTACAAGAGGATGGAATAAAGGCTGAATATAAAAGGGAAGTGGAGGAGCGATTGGGTAAATATAGATTGGAGCAGATGGGGGATGTGGAAGGTGTGTGCAAGATATTCATAGAAGAAATCTGTGCGCATGTGAGGTGGTGTGTGGGGTGAAGAGAAGACGAGTAGGGGTTCAAGGAACAGCATGGTGGACTGAAGAGGTGAGAGAGGCTGTGGCACAAAAGAAGAAAGCATATAATGAGTGGATGAGGAACAGGAGCGTCAAAGAAGCTGAGAGACGGACGAGAAAGTTATATGTAGAGAGGAGGAGAGAGGTGAAAAGATTAGTAAGAAGAGAGTGGATGAGGAATTTGGAAGGAATTTGAGTGCAAAGTGGAGGGAATATAAGAAAATGTTCTGGAAGGAGGTAAAGAGAGCTAGACAGGGTGCCAATGAAGTCAGTGGGGGTGTGAAAGATAAAAATGGTAGATTACTAGTGGAGAAGGGGGGAAAAAGTAAACAGATGGAGAGAACACTTTAATGAACTGTTGAACATAGAGAATGAAAGTAATGCAAGTATAAGTGGCTGGGGAATGGCGGGGAGAAGGAGGGTTGTGAGAAGAGAGGAAGAAGTCAGTAGGATGGAAGTGGTGGAAGCAATGAAGAAAGTTAAAATGGGGAAAGCCCCAGGAATTGATGGAGTGTGTGGTGAAATGCTGAAGCATGGAGTTTTAGGAAGGGAAGAGGTTGTGTAGACCAGATATTCATTCTTAGATCCTTAGTGGAAAAGTTTCTAGAGAAGGGAAAAGTTGTATGCGGCCTTCATGGATCTGGAGAAAGCATATGACAGGGTGGATAGACAAGGATTGTGGAAAGTATTAAGAATATATGGAGTGGATGGGAAGTTGTTGAAGGCAGTGAAGAGTATGTATGAGGGTGCTAAGGCTGCAGTGCGTGTGGATGGCAGACTGAGTGAATCTTTCCATTTGGAGGTTGGATTGAAACAAGGATGTGTCATCTCCATGGTTGTTCAGTCTGTACATGGATAGGGTTATAAAAGAGATACAAGGTCGGGCAGTGGATGTTGGAGTGGCCCTAGTGAGAGAGGGCAATGTTTGGAAACTCCCTGTACTGTTGTTTGCAGATAATACTGTGTTGTTGAGTGAAGACGAAGGGGAGCTGCAAGGCTTGGTAGATGAGTTTGGGAGAGTGTGTAAGAAACAGAATCTAAAGGTGAATGTAGGGAAGAGTAAAGTGATGGTCTTCGAGAGAAGTGAAGCCAGTGAATGTACAGTGAGATTGGAAGGGGAGGATATGGAGAATGTGAGTGCATTTAAGTATTTGGGTAGTGTGATGAGTAAGGATGGAAGTCTGGAGGGTGAAGTGCTTGAAAGGGTGCAGCAGGGAAGGAATGTTGCTGGTTCATTGAAAGCAGTGATAAGAAACAGGGAGGTAAGCATGGGAGTGAAAAAGTTGTTACATGACAATATTGTGATACCAGCTCTAACATATGGAAGTGAAGCTTGGACCTTGTTGGAAGGACAGAAGTCAAGAGTGAGAGCAGTGGAAATGAGTTATTTGAGAGTAGCATGTGGAGTCACATGGAGAGACAGACTAACAAATGAGGAAGTGAAGGAGCATTGTGGTGTGGTTGTGGACGTGATAGGAAGCGTTAGGAGAAACACATTAAGGTGGTTTGGGCATGTGGAGAGGATGGAGAGTGAAAGATTGACGAGGAGAGTGTATGTGAGTGAGGTGGAGGGGGCGAGAGGGCGGGGGGAGGCCGAGGATGAGATGGAGGGATGGAGTGGATAGGTACAGGAGAGATGGGGGTGTGAGTTGGGAGCGGGGTAGTGAAATGGCGGGGGACAGAGCGACACGGAGGCAATTTATTTGTGGCCATCCCATTCGGGATTGAGGCGTCTGGCAATAGATAGGTTAGCTTTTTCCCCAATCATTTCTTGCACTCCTTTTATCCTGTGATTTAAGTCTCAAGAGATCCTACCCCATCAGTCTGTCTGTCTATCAAATCTACATTTCCTTACCCCATTAGCCTGTTTGTCAGTCTGATCTTGTCTTTCATTGTTAATGCTCCTTTCCACCATAGTGCTTTATGTTTGATCCACCCTGGCCCAGGTACAGATCTTCTATCTCTGCCTTTTTTTCCATCTTAGTCTTGTAGTCAGTTTGTTTTCCTCTCTTAATCCTTTTAAGCCAAGTACATATTTTTCCTTGAAATGCTTCTAAGGATATATTTAACTACTCCAGTTTGAAATATTGTGCCTGAGGAGAATACATGTAAAAGCCTGCAGAGGTAGCAAGAATAAAATACAAAATACATTAACTGTTTATAAGGCATTATTGTTGTACCTTATTACTGTACTTTTCACATACAAGTTATTGTGTAGCTAATAAAGCCTTTATTTTTTCAGTAAAATTTGACAACTACATGCAGCAAGACGCCCACGAGTTTTTTGTTCAACTCATCGACAGTATTAATGAAACGATAATGGGTAAGTGCTTGGAAGATATTGCTATATTTAAAATGTAGTGTTTTAGCTCTGTTAGGTAGTTATTTATTTTTGGGGGTTGTCTTCATTTAGCAGAAACCATAAGAAAATCTTGCAGTCTCCCAGCAGTTACAAGCTTGGTCACTAGCCACACAGTCATCTCTCATAGGCAGGCAATGCAGCCACATACTAATAGAGTCAAAGTTTAGACTGAAACTCAGATGTTGTTACAAGTCTTGTCACACATCTTGGATTTTTTTTCTCTCAACAATTTCCAGCAATTGTTGAGAAGTAATTTACTGGTTTTGGCACATGATTTAACTCACAGTTCATAGAAAACATAACTGAAACATGGTCAGCCTTAGTATGGGGGATTCATTAGAGGAGGCATGGCATCATTGGATTTGATATGATGTGACTCCATTGGGCAGAAGCAAGGATAAGGTTTGCAGTGTCACTGTGTAGCTATGAAGAGGTTATTGGACATTAATTTCATTCACATAGAGATGACTATTGTTAGTAGCATTTTATGGTACTGGATATAAATTCATTCTTGGAGTTGGCTAGTGTCCTTAGTGTTATTAACTATTTCGCCAATTTTGTGTCTACAGAGAAGCAGCTATCGGGCCGCAACCGTAGTCAGGGTGGCGAGAGTGAGGTTCAGGGAGGTGGCGGGGGTCAGCACGACAGTGGGGGAGGAGGGGGTGGGGGGGGCAGCCACAACATCCCACAGCAAGACAACACCTGGGTTCATGAGATATTTCAAGCCGTCGTCACCAGAGAGCTCAAGTGTCTCAACTGTGAAGCGGTGAGTTGTACCACTGCACCACAGGACAGTACGGTAAAATCACAGTGCTGAATCTCGTTACCCCAAGCTTTGACTATACAGTATCGGCATCTGTGAGTCTGCCAAATAATCGTCAGATATATTAAACAAAAGATCAGTATCCATGGTGGTCTGTAAATAGCACTCCAAAAAGCAACTCATCTGGTGGTATCTTGTGTGTTGTTGGGATGGCTGAGTATGTTGGTGTGGGCATGGATGTGGCAGTAGGAGTAGGAAATGAAGATACAGTGCAGGATAGACACTAATAACCCCGTTGCACTGATAGACACTAATAACCCCGACTAAGCTGTCCTCATAACACAAGAAATCAATGGCAGAGTGAAAGAGGAGCGCTATACAGTATATGGACCACCATGTATTGAACCGATGTGGCCGCCACACTGAACAAAGTACAAATAAAAACTAAATCTTCTTGTATTTGTTTGGTCATGTTTAATATTTCTCTACACAGAATTAGTCATTTTTTTCCCCCCTAGTGAACATCAGCTTTCCCTTCAAATTGCATCATCTTGAGGTTGCAGGAACAAAATATGAAAGTGCATTATCAGATTAAAGAGGTTAAGGGGGAGAAAAGATGTGGGTGATGATGAACGTTTTACATCCAGGTTCGCAGCACTGACGAGGTACTGAACAATCTGTCAGTGGAGGTACACCAGAACACATCCATTACACACTGCCTCCGCTGCTTCTTCTCCACTGAGACCATCAGTGCCGAGAACAAGGTCTTGTGTGAGAACTGCTGCTCTCTTCAGGAACACCAGGTCAGGCCATGTACTTCATTTATAATCAGATTCAGTACTAAAGTTCATTTGCCCCTCTATCCTGTATTTCTGCTTCTTATGCAAGGTCCAACTAAAGACCATTTGCTTCTCCTGCATTGCAGGGTTCATAGGTGCTGAAAATGGTGTAGTGGATAGGGATGCATTCAGTATTGGTGTTATTTTGCCATCAGTAATACACACCTTTTTCCATTGTGTCTTAGCTACCAATATCTGTGTTTTGGAGAAACTCCTCATGGTGTATAGGTTAATGGAGACTGTATCAACCCATTTAATTCAAAAAGCCACTCTAAACTGACAAAATCACTTGATAGTAGCAAGAGCAAAATATAATAGACCACCATAATGAAGGATTACTACTTTGTATATAAGTTAGCTATGTAGATATTTAACCCTTTGAGGAAGAGAGATATTCCTAAGCCCAGTAAATAGAGTGGAGAGACAAAAGAGAGGAGTTTTTTTTTTTTTTATGTGTCCGACTCTGGGCATAGGCTTCACAGCCTGCTATCATGGCCCAGCATTCCTCCTACATATCATGCACCTCATACACCTCTACATGTCACCACTTCGGCGCTAACACCCACCGTCCATATTGAGTACATGCTAGGGCTGTCTCATACAGGACTGGTAATGTATTGGTATTAGCGGGGGTATTTTTACAACATGTCGGCGGGTCTTCTGGTAGATCAGTAAAGCCTGATTTGCTGAATTTCAAATCCTTAAACTGTTCCCTGCCCCAGCGAGGATTCGAACCTGGGTCTGTGGGACCGCAGGCCACCTCTCTTCCTTCTGCCTATGGGTGACTCAGCAGTGACAAGCCAAATGGTTTCCTGTACACCAGGAAACCATTTACTATGCTGGGTGGTAACCATATAATCAGATAATGGCACCTAGTGGTTTAGTGGGTAATTAAGGCGCTCCAGTTGGATTGAGCCTGTGTAGGTGTATATCCAAGGGATGGTTGGGGTTTATTGCTCATATAATGCCACTCAGGGATGAGTGAGGCTGGTCACTCTCATCTTAAATGTCAGGACCAGCTTACCTGGCCCTGGGCTGCTACGCTTCTAATGGGGCACCGTAGGATTGGATGATGGATGGATGAAAACAAAAAGAGTGGTTAAAGAAAGTTGGAAGAAAATAAATGAAAGTTTAAAATGTCAGTCCTCCCCCTCCTCATAATCATCATCTAATCCTTTGTTGCCCCATGAGGAGCATAGGAACCCAGGGCAAGGTAAGTTGATCCTTGCATTTAAGATAAGAGTGACCAGCCTCACTTATCCCATTACTTGAGCAATAAACCTCAGCCACCCCTTGGATATAAGCCTACACAGGCTCAATCTGGCTGGAGCGCCTTAATTACCCACTAAACCACTAGACGCCATAGTTTGGTTATATGGTTATCACCCAGCATAGTAAATGGTTCCCTGGTGTACAGGAAACCATTTGGGTTGTCACTCAATATAGAGTCACCTGCAGACAGAAGAGGAAAGAAAGACAGAAGAGGAAGGAAGGAAAGAGAGAAAGAAGAAAGGACAGTCACCCGAGAGCAGCACTTCATCGAGTGAGTGGATCGTTGTCAGTCCTAAGGTAGATAAATTCATTTTATGGGAGCCTGATTGAAATGACAAATAAAAACATCATCAGATTGGAGGGGTTAATAGTGAAACAGATACAAGGAGTAACTTCTGTACATACATTTTCAGAAGCGTACAAGGGTGAAAAAGTTACCGACCATCCTAGTGTTGCACCTAAAGCGATTTCAGTTCCTGGGCCAGTACAACCGCACCCTCAAATTGTCACACCGGGTGGTATTCCCACTGGAGCTCAGAGTATTTGACACGGTGAGTTGTCATATAGAGTGGAGAATGAGAGACTGATGTGGAGAGTGTACAGTATGTGCATGGTACAGAGGGAGGTAAGGAGAGACCGAGAATGAGGTGGAGAGATGGAGAATGAGATATTAACCACGTGAGTGTATATGAGTGCTTTTGAGAGGGAGACTGAGGATGAGGTAGAGAGAATGGAGAATGAGATTGACTTGGAATGTGTGTATGTGTAATGTGGAGGGGGAGACTGAAGATGAGGTGGAGGTATTATATGGAGAGAATGGAGAATGAGAGATTGGCCAGGAGAATGTATGTGAAGGAGTTGGAGGGAGAGACCGAGGATTAGGTGAAGGGATGGTGTGGAAAGAATAGAGAATGAGAGATTGACCAGGGGAGTGTGTGTAATTGAGCTGGAGAGAGAATTGAGAATGAAAATGGTTAAGCTGATGACGACAGTTGTATGAAGATGATATTGATATACGTTTATTCTTATTTAGGAAGAGTTTGGATGCATGTGACAATGACATGTGTAATTTATGGTGATGATTACAATATGTTTTTTCTTCTCTTGTAGAGTTTGGATGCGGTAAATCCAGATCGACTGTATGATCTAGCAGCGGTGGTAGTTCACTGTGGCACGGGCATCAATCGTGGCCACTACATCGCCATTGTTAAGTCACACAGGTTCTGGCTTCTCTTTGATGATGATGCAGTGGATGTGAGTACCCCGATGACACTGTGTCGTTATATTTGGTTTGTTTTTGCTGGATGGAACTCAGCTATTCCTTTACTTGATTACTAAATCTTGGTTTCATTAAATTTGATGAGCTGTAGTTGTGAGCTGTGAGTGAATCTCTTTAGTTACCAGTCAGACACACCCTCCAGTCTGACTACACTTGGCTATACACTGAGCTAAATGGGGTTAACAATATGTGGCAGGTCAGAACATATTCACAATAGTGTGATTTATGGTATACAGTAGCTCATTCACCTTAACTTGGCCCAGATTTTTGTCCTTTTGCAGCTTATTTCACATAGTGTACTGGTACAGAGAGAAAATGATACATCTCTACATCCTTTCCATACCACATCTTCATGATTAATATCAGTAGCTTAGTGTTAGAAATGTGCTAGTCACAAAGAAGTGCCATGAAAAGGATGTAGAGATGTAGTATTGTAACTTTGCCTCTGAGCTTTGTGAAAGAAGCATCAGAAGTAAAAAATCTGGGCCAGGATTAGGTGAAGGAACTAAAACAGTTCTTGTTGTGACCCCAGGCTCATCAGGACATGAACAGTATATGAGGAGGGATCAAAAAGTTTGGTGAATGGTACTGCTAAATAGAAATGAGTTGAAGTATGTGAGGGTTGTTTAGGGTTGTTACATCATCCACCTTCCTAGTTGCCACCACCCACCAGTCACCACAACAGCACAGGCCAGTGTGCTGTGGCAAGACACAGAGTGAGGTCATGTCTGCCGCATCTGATGCGTTTGGGGGAATGTCGCAGTTTAAGCAATGTGCAGTATCCAGACATTTCTGGCTGGGAAAAACATTCCAGTTGTGCCGCATCCACCTTATTCACCTGACTTGGCACCTTGTGACTCTTTGTTGTTCCCAAAACTAAAGCACATGATGAAAGGGAGTCTTTATGAAACGACTGAAGACATCCAATCCAAAGCAACAAGCCTTCTGAAGATCAAGAAGGAAGACTTCCAACAATGTTTCTGGCAGTGGCAGGAATGGTGGAACAAGTTCATGTGTGCAGGAGGGGAGTATTTTGAAGGCGATGGCTAATGTATGCACGTATGTTCTATAAAATACTGTTATTCTAACATTCACCGAACTTTTTGATCAGTACTCTTATATCTTAGTGCTACCTTTGGATGATTATATTGAGCTTGGAGAAGATGTTCTGCACAGTAGAGTTTAGATACAACCATCATTAACCCCTTCACTACCAGAGGTTCTTCCTAAATTACAAAAAATTATCTGGTGGTAGCAGGAACTTATTACCAAAGACATCATCAGATTAAAGGGGGGTTAAATGTCTGGACTGAGTGGCCTAGCCCCAGACCCCTATTTTCGTAATTGGGGCTACACAGGATAGATGATTGATGAATGGATGGATGTTAATTATCCTTCTCTTTCCTGCAGAAAATCGACCCATCAGTCATGGAGGAGTTTTACGGGTTAACGTCAGAAATCCAGAAGTCATCTGAGACCGGCTACATTCTCTTCTACCAGGCGAGAGACCCTACGTAACTTAGCAAGGCAGGGCTGCAGGGAGGGAGGGAGGGAGGTAGGTTAGGCAAGTAATTATAGTAATAGAAGTCTGGTATTTTGTGTCTCCAGAGCACCAGGAAATAGATAGAGGTAGTAGTACAGTAAGTCCTTGTTATAAATCAATGTTGTTTACATTTTTTACTGTGAAATGTACAGGAAATTACAGATAATCTGCCATTTAAAGTTTCATTGCTGTATATTGACTTGTCAGTTTTCATTCATCAATATTCATTATCGGTTATATGAAAAATAAAAGTTTGATAGTTTCCTTACACATTCTAAAACTAATTTGTCATTTTCCTTCAATTTACAGTAGCAGTTGTATGGAAAAAATTTTGTATTGAAATTCCATTACAACCTCTAAAGCTAATATATCAGCTTCCCTCAATTTACAGTATCAGTAGTTTAGAAGAAGCTTGTGAATTTTATACCAGATCACTTACTTGTAACGAGGACTGGCTGTAGTTATGTAGGTATGTGTGGGGTGCAGGTAGGTAGGTTAGGTAAAGTGATTCAGTCAGTAGCTCAGGTTTCACTATACTGTACTTTTGCGTCCATTTTAAGGGCAGTGTGGGGGGAGCAAGGTCGTTTCCTGTACCTGTGTGATGTTCTGGGCTTGTACAGTATCTGTATCAGGTTGGACGTCATTCTCTAATGCCTGTTCCTTATGTCTTTAGTTCTTCATATGGCACAATAATATCCAGTATGTTACTTCCACACAGTACATCAGTAATTACAGTTTCAACACAGTACCCTTTACATTATTTGGTATAATTAGGGTGGTGTGCTTGGCGGCTTATGTTGCACCAGCATATATGTTTACATTTCAAGCATACTGTGGTCCAATAAATATAATGAGGTTGTTCCAGCACAGTACACTTGAGAAGTAAACAAATACTGTACACTATTTTCACATAAGACCTTAAACTTGCCACCACCTTTTCTACATATAATTGGAAGCAGTTGTGCATCATAATGTATTTTGATATTGAATGATGTGGATAAAAGAGAATATTAAGTTGTAAAATAATTTGCTAAGGATAGGTGCTAGAATCCCAGTGAAGTTGAATAAGATATGACCCTAGGACACTTATTCTTGTCAGTTCAATAGGCTTGCTGGCATCCCCGCCTTAACGATTTATTTTGCAAACCGCCCAGTAACCTCTTCAATCTGATGATACATTTTATATTTGTCTTCCTGTTTCCAGGTGATTTTCTTCAGCCTGAGATAGATTTTTGGAACTTGAATATTTAGGTACAGCCTTAATCAACCTATTGAGTATGAGATGTCTTTCCTAGGTTGACTAAAACCATCTGGAGGTAGTTAGAATAAACTGCAAAACTGACATAACTGCATTGAGGGGGTTAATATTCTACTTTGTGCTGTTTATATCATCTTGATATCAATATGCATCACACCCTTGGTATACGATTGCTCAGTTTACAATCATTCACTTAGATGACCAGTAAGAATGTGGGCTCCTTCTTCTTCTTCTTTTTTTTAAGATGTTTTGTTCACTTTTACGGTTGACCCTTGATTTTGGAAACTAAAAGGGGGGGGTGGGGGGGGAAGACTGGTCTGTTCCTGCAAAAAGTCCATTCCTGTAAAATACAGTATATACCAGTACGTATTTTAACAAAAATACCACCCGCTCATCATGAAAGTTGATCAACTATGTAAGACAATGATGCAGTATTTCCAGATTTCCAATTGGAATGAAGTTTTGACAGGATCCTTTGTTATTTTATATATTAGCATACATAGTTTTTTTTTTTTCGTTAAACCATCCATCCATCATCTAATCCTACGTCGCCCCACAGTGGAGCATAGGAGCCCAGGGCTAGGCAAGTTGGTCCTGACATTTAAGAATAGTTGGTTCCATTATTGTACATAATATGCATCTATCTTATATTGTATGGAATATGAAGTGATTTAATTTAATCGCCAGGTGCTATTGTACTAACCTGTATCACATTTTAATGGGTGTCTACTGTCTCCTGTTTGATGTATATACAGTATATAAAAATTTGCGCTATGATCACACCAACCTTCACCATCACATGGTCATGGTCATGTGACGATTGCACCATAACAAGCACTCTTAGTGCACAATACTGTTTTGGTGCAAGTTTAACTTAATGCTTATATTTATTTGCACACTATTAGGTAGGTTATAATCATGGGGGGGGTCTGGGGGCAAAGCCCCCCAGTTAGGTTTTAGTGCTTCCACTTAGGCTTCAACTGCTCTTTCTGGTTTTAAGTTGTATACATAATTGACTTTGGTGTGCTGACATCGTGTCCAGTTGGTGGGATCGGCAGTATACGTGCTATTGGGGGCATTCAGGTGTTTTTCTGTACTATAGTGAAGTAGGTGTACTTTGCATGTTCTCCAGTATTTTTATACTGAAAATCAAATGTTAATCACCTGAGATGCATATAATACTAACATTATTTTCCTTGAGAACGTAGGTTTATAAGAAAACAGCTCAAATCCCTGCATCCATGTCATTTTTATTTACCCTCCGTAGTTCTCACATACACATGCCATTGACGAACCATTTGAGCTTGCGAATTAGCTTTAATTCTGAGTTACAGTGAGGTTCACCCTTTTTTGTTTTTCAGGTTTAAGAGTCGTGGTGACACAATGACTGTTGCACTGGTACTGATGACATAGACAAAGTGATTGGTGGTGTGCCATTGGCCACCTAGCTGACGCTTTGCAAAGCAGCATACACTTTTTCCATATTGTCCGTTGGTCCGTAGGGGTAATGGACCTATAGACAGTGTTCATTAAATCCGAGGTCTGTTGTTTCTGGGTTCACAAAATTGAGGGTCAACTCTACTATTTCTGTGATGCCCAATTTCTCATGACAGTACTTTTATCTGGTTAATTTTCTTGCATATACGATCTCAATGACAACAAATTTGTTATACGATTGGTTTTCAAACACGCATCCCAGTCATAAAATGAGGGTGTACTGTAGGTTGTATGAATAGCATACAAGAAATTATTTATGTGTCATATGCAAAAACTGGTAAGGAGAAGATGGTAGGGAGCCTGTGTAACTGATGAGGATGTGACAGGAAGAGTCTGATTATCATAGCAGAACTGATCATGAGGCCTTCACCTTTCATTTACTGGTACTGGTATGCTATTTTTTTCACTCAAACTTGGCCCAAAATTCCCATCTCTTCATCTTGGATGCTGAGTTGGAACAAGTGATTAAAATTGGTATATGATGCTACCTATTAAGAAGTAACATGGAAAGGAATAAAGCCATAGTATTGCTTTATTTACCAGGAAGTTATATGATGCATGCTGCAGAATGACAAAAATCTGGGCCAAGTTAAAGTAAAAGGACTATAGTTATGTACTCGACTCACTCATTGTTTTAGGAAGCTTTCAGCTGCTTGATCACAATGAGGATTTCTTTTTATTTTCTTGCTACCACTAGCAACTTGATTCAGTGTAGGAGCCCTCCATCATTACGAATGTGTTGATTTAGACTATATTTAACCATTCATCCTGAGAAATCTCTCCTAAGTTATAGTACAGTATCATGATTTTATTTATTGTGATCATTATTTTTCATATAAGCAAAAATACCTCTTGGTATGTTCCACATTGACAGTGTCCACTGCACCTCACTTACACAACACTTGTGTATCCTCTCAACAAAAGACAACGCTTGAATATTCATGTGAAGTGGGAAGATATGCATGGTTTATTGAGTTCATGGCAGTGAACACAAGCTTAAATAAATTGCAGTTAAGTGAATATTCATATTTTGGCACTGATGACTTTTACGAATATATAATACGTGCTTCATTAACTATTATTATCTTTAGTATAGCACTCGAGTTTCTGGTAATTCTTTCATTCCTTCCACTGATACAAGGACCAGTTGTTGAGTACAGAGTCCACACTATATATATGCAGTTTTTAGAAATACGGGTAGGAAGTAGCAGCATACTACATGGATCTTGTTTTAATATATTTTGCTGTTTAGGAGTTCCCTGTGATGTCACATAATTACGGTATGTTTTGTATATATAACATTTACTTAAAGGTGCCTGTTAATACCTTCATTACATTGACATATTAGCATAGTTTACTCTTCCTGGTGCCTGTGTCTTTCCATGTCTGTTCCGTTTTATTCTCTGCTGTCCATTGTATCATATTTCACTGTGTATCTTTGCTTATGTGTTATATCCTTGTATCCTGTGATATCCTAGCCTCGGATCTTTACACCTCAGAGGGGGTTTATGGGATTGGCTGTAATAGTTTCCCTTCTTTCCATTTGCATCTCACATTGTTTCCTCGTGTGATCCTGAAGGCCTGAGATGCAGCTGTCATTAGACTATTTGACTTACTCTTCAGCCCAAGGATGTCATTTGTATTTTATTGCTGTTTCAAGATAGCTTTATTTATTTCAGGATAGGTTTTTCAGCAATTCATTTGCTAGGTGAAAGGTATCCTAAGCTGAATAAAATTCTCTTGTAGCTGGAAGAAGGACCTGTAACTAGTGCCCTTTGATTGAAGGTGGTTTAGGAAGCCTTTTGACAATACGGTAGTTGGTTTGTTTTCATCTGATGGAACTGGACTACTCATACTTAAATACTAAGCCATCATTGCATGAAATTCAGTGAGCCTTAGTTTTGAGGTAGAAATGAGTCTCCTTGATTACTAGCCAAATTTATTCTCCAGTCTAACTACATTTGGCCATCAACTTAGGTAAAAGAAGTTAGAGATTATTGCCAGATGAAAACAAAATGAATGTAGCAGAAACATCACAGCTATGTAAAGCCTCGACAGGGACGGAATTTCCATTTCTGGGATGTGGCTGACTCCCAGCACACAGCACTGGCATCTAGCAGCTCCACTCCTAGCCTTTGTGCACCATAGTACATTCATAAGCTTTGTAACATAGGTACTGTACTTTCTTGACAGTTTATTGTACTGTACTAGGAGCTAAATTGCAACCATCAGCTTCAACATAATGGTAACCTCTTCACTATGAGGACATCTTCACTGTTTTATTTTACTACCAACATGATTTTATTTAGATTTGGGAGAAGTTTTGAGACAGGAGGGGTTAGATATAGTCTTCATTAACCCTTCCTTCACCAGTATGATCTTTGTACTCTAACTTGGCCTAAAATTGTCATCATTCCATCTTCAACATTGAATTGTAATAATAGACTGGCACAAGAGTATGATGCTAGTCACAAAGAAGTGGTATGGAGAGGCTGTAGAGCGGTAATATTGTCTATATGCCATTTAGCAACATGAAATAAATAACAAAAGACAAAATTCCAGGCTAAATTAAGGTGAAAGATCCAAAAGGACAAAAATCTTGACCAACCATAGACCATTCTAGGCTGTATAAGATCACCCGAAGGTAACAGAAATAAAGTAGAAAAAAATTAATCGTAGTGAAGTGGTTTGAATTTGAGAAGAATAACTTGGATTTTTAGCTCAAACTAGTGCATACAGAATACAAAGTACAGTATTGCTCTTTTTTATCAGTATCCAATTTAGCACTGTATATAGTGTATAGTGTATTTAAATTCCAGATGTGAACCTTATTATTTGAAAGTGATAAAGAGTGTAAATACAGGATGGGCCATACATTGCACCCTCCTGTCTTGTGTGTGGTGGGGATGGCTCAGTCTTCTGGTGTGAGGAGGGTGATATCTTGGCTCCTTTGTGGAATTATTAATCAGCCGCACAATCAGTGAATATCAGAAGCAGATATTGTAAAGCATGAGGAGTGTTATAGTAAATAATACCTGTAAACACTGGTATTGCTGACATGAGCTGAGAAGTGGGATGTGTTAAGTAGAAAGTAATGTTGGTAGTCACCGGTATATTTAATTTGAGCTGTTCCCACAAGACACAAGAGCTGTAATGTGTAATATACGAACCACCCTGTACTGTATAGGCCACTGCATTGGCATGTACTGGCATCATCTGTACAGTATTGTTAACCCTTTCAGTCCAAGGGGGTCTCTCAGAAGCTGAATGGGAGCTCTTGCCCGTAGAATGGAATGTATTCAACTGGTGGATGCAAATTTTAGTTTATTTTTTATTTCCCAGTTGATTTTATTGAGTTTAGAGTTCCCCCCCCCCTAGAGTGAGGGGGTTTGAAACAGTTTGTAGAACAGTAAAATCTCTCAAAATCCAAAATTCTTGGGTCCATTAGACCCAAGCATTCATAATGATAACTGTGAAAAATCATGTAAAAAATAGCCCATATTTCCATGAACAGCAAATACAGTGAAGTTCCTTGTAAAAGTATTGAATCTATTATTATTTGTCCACAAATAAACTTTGTCTTCAGATATGCATTGATTGTGTGAGAAGTAATTATAACACATGCCTGTTGCATGAAAACTATTTTGAGAAGCAGTTTTGGGAAATCAGATGTTCAAATTTGGGAGGTTGTACTGTATTTGCTTCCCTACAGAGTGTCTCTTCTGAATGAATTAATTTTACTTGAAGGTAGCAGAAAGATGTCATGGGGTTGGCGGGGTTAAACTTGAACTTACTGTACACTGCTGGGTATTGATTGGCATTGGCTGTGTGGAACAAGACACAAGGGCCAGATGGAGTCCCTCCTGTTGTCCTCAAAAACTGTGCTTCTGTGCTTACACCCTGCCTAGGTAAATTCTTTCGCCTTTGTCTATCAACTTGTACCTTTCCTTCTTACTGGAAGTTTGCTCTCATTCAGCCAGTCCCAAAGAAGGGTGACCATTCCCAGCCCTCTAACTATTGTTCAATTGCTTTAACATCCTGTGTCTCAAAAGTTTTCGAGTCCATTCTTAACAGAAAAATCTTAAGGCATCTTTCCTGTCACAACCTTCTTTCTGATCGTCAGTTTGGATTCCGTCAGGGACACTCCACTGGCAGTCTTCTCACCTACCTTTCAGGCTCCTGGTCATCCTCCTTTCGGGACTTTGGCGAAAGCTTTGCCATTGCACTTGACGTCTCAAAGGCTTTCGATCGAGTATGGCATAAATCTTTAATTTCCAAACTGCCATCCTATGGTTTCTATCCTTCTATCTGTGCCTTCATCGCTAGCTTCCTTTCTGGTCGTTCTATAGCCGCTGTTGTAGACGGCCATTGTTCTTCTCCTAGACCTATCAACAGTGGTGTTCCCCAGGGCTCTGTCCTGTCACCAACTCTCTTCCTATTATTCATCAATGATCTTCTAAGCTGTACATCTAACCCTATCCACTCATATGCTGATGATTCCACCCTTCACCTGTCCATTCGGTTTCCACAGCGCCCATCTCAGCAGTTACTTCAACAAACAAGGGATGAGGCTATGACACACCTAATGACTGACTTGGCTCATATCTCTGATTGGAGTAAAAATAATCTTGTTATTTTTAATGCATCAGAGGCTCAATTCTTACACTTATCAACCTGACAAAATCTTCCTCAGGATTACCCACTATTGTTTACTAATGTCCAGCTCAGTCCTGCATCATCCTTGAACATGCTTGGGGTTTCATTCTTTCGGGATTTATCTTGGAAAGAACATATTACATCTCTTGTGAAATCTGCTTCCAAGAGATTAGGTGTGCTAAGCCGACTCCGACCTTTCTTTACCCCTGCACAGTTGTTGACCTTGTACACGGGTTTTATTTGCCCCTGTATGGAGTACAACTCTCATGTGTGGGGAGGCTCCCCACATAGAGCTCTTCTCAGTAGGGTGGAGTCAAAGGCTTTTCGTCTCATTAACTCTCCTCCTCTTACTGATTCCCTTCAACCTCTGTCTCTTTGCCGCATTGTTGCATCTTTATCTCTCTTCTGTCGCTACTTTTAACGGTAACTGTTCCTCTGAACTGTCTGCTTGTATCCCTCCACCTCTACGACGGGCACATAGTACCCGTGTAGCATCAAACTCTCATCCCTTTTCTGTCCAACTCTCTAATACAAGAGTTAACCGTTACTCCCAGTCCTTCATTTATGCAACTGGTCAACTCTGGAACTGTCTTCGTCTGTCTGTACTCCCTACTTCTTATGATCTCCAGTCTTTCAAATGCAGTGTGTCCAGGCATCTCGAAATGAATGGATCTTGAATTTGGCTCTCTTTCGTATTGTTTTTTGTTTTTTCTTGGAAGGAACAGTATGTGGGCCCATGGCCTTTGGTTCATTCTTCCTTGCATTAAAAAAACAAAAAAGTCTTACAGCATAGTCCTTGTTATACAAAATTGCCTTTGTCATATTATTTTTTCATCATTAACCATCACAGCTAGAAGACATTATTTTCATTTCGTTATTGGTACCAACAGACTCCCCCATCCCTTTTAGCTTTGGTATCTCTGCACAGATTTATTTACTGTACATGTTTTTGAACTAGAGGAGTTAGTTATTGTCACTCAATTTGAAAACTCTGAAGCTAAATAAAATCCCCTGGAGAGAGCAAAATTGTCATGTGGCTGATGGAAGGACTTAACAGAAAAAAGAAATGCAAAAAAAGCAGCATATAATGCAAGTTTATTACTTTATTTTACTACTGTGGTGGTTTAGTGGGTAATTAAGGTGCTCCAATCAGATTGAACCATTGTCAGTTCATATCCAAGAGGTGGTTGGGGTTTATTCCTCACCTAATGCCACTCAGGAGTGAGTGAAGCTGGTCACTCATTTTAAATGTAAGGACCAACTTGCCTATCCCCAGGCTCCTATGCTTCTCATAGGGCAACACAGGTTTAGATGATAGATGGATGGATGGATCTCTCATACCCTACCTTGTCAGGCTGAGGAGTGCTAATGGATGCATGCCATGTACATATATACTGTACATAAACTGTAAATATATATAAATACAAATATATATACAGTATATATATATTATTAAGAGTAATAGGTCCACCAGTCTTATTATGCACTGCTGTTGTGATGTGCTGAATTGGGGGCGCATCGAGATTGATTCAGGAATGGAAGTTTGTGTCATTATTCACCTCTTACATCTCACTTTCCTCACCTGACTAATATCCCTAAGCTGAGAAAGGCTTGGTATATTTCTTTGCCCATAAATAATTAAGGCCACATATACACCAAATACTTGCTACTACGGAAAGTTGCACATGGGAGTTTTGCATCCCTGAAACACATACAACTGGCCCCACTGGATGTAGACAGGGGTGATTGAAAATGTTTTTGGGTTACAGTGATGCGGAACTCTTGCCCACACCAGTAAGTGTTGGGTATGGATGCAGCCTGACTGTATCTTATAATGTATCAGGGAAGAGAGTGTTGGACATCCCCTAAGTGTGAAGTAGATGCAGGGGAATAGTTGGCCAGATTTTGGCCATGACCATAAATGGTCATCATGTTGTGAAATAGTTGCATTGGGGTTTGTCTTGTGTTTAACCATTAGGACATGATATTTTCCAGTAGCTGATTAAAGTACTTTGACAGTAGTTAGAATGAAATACAGTTGCTCATAATTTTAAACCTAGAATGTGTGGAATAAAAAAAGTAGCTTTTATTGAAACAGATTTAAGTGAAACATCATGATTGCAAGGTTATAAGCACAAAAACACTTGTTCTGACTTTAAAAAAAAATCATATTGAGCACCTCTGTGCAAAATAAATAAATAAATAAAATAATAATTCTTCAGGAACTCCAAAAAATATGCTAAATCCTTAATAGCTTAATAAAACAAACAGATCCTATTAAATTATTGTGACTTGCCTTTTAATTTATTCTTGGTGCTGTTGGATGTTTTTACGGTATCAGTTTAGGAAAGACTGTTCATATTGAAGGAATATATTAAAGGCAGGAAATAGGTGACAGATCCTATTAAATTATTATGACTTGCCTTGTTATTTATTCTTGCTGCTGTTGGATGTTTTTATGGTATTCAGGATAGGAAAGACTGTTCATATTGAAGGAATATATTAAAGGCAGGAAATAGCCATAATTGAAACTGCTTAAGACAAAGGATGGATGGAGCGTAAACACATGCTTCGTGATGTAAGAAAATATGTAAATTTTGACAACTTAAGCAAGATTCTGAAGACAGCAGCTGTAGCCCCAGGTTCATTTTGTGAACCCAGTGGACAGCAAGGTAAAGATGTCCTCCTCCTACAATCCACCATCCTCCTTTGGGCAGACAGGGAAGGAGTTGAGGAACATCTGTATAACTGGGCACTGCAGTTGCCCAGCTATATTGGTACCACCATATGAAGGCATCCCTCTCCAAGTACCAAGAATATACAGTAAGAAGAATTACGTTGTGTGAGTGATGGAGTTCATGTGCAAATAAATTGAGGGAAGGTTTTGTTTTCTGTGGTAGACTACCCTAATGCAACTGTTTACTGATTGATGTCATGTAAATATCAAACACTTCTGGGATGAATGTGACTTAGTTTCTGTGGCATGATTGTGGTTTGTTTATACTGCCATCAGCAAACCACCTCACTGTAATGATGTATAATGTATTCTATTCATGTTACCACCAGACAATTTTATTCTGCTCTGTAGAGGCTTTTTAGAACTGGAGAACTTAGATATAGCCTTCGTTAGCCCCTTCGCTGCTAGAGGTATGGTCTAAGATGGGCAAAATCATGTGGTGGTAGCAAGAATGAGATTACAAAATACATCATGTAATTGAAGGGGTTAGGTGCTCTTGGGTTTTGTATACTTCTGTAAGTCATATTTTATAATGTTTTAGTTTTCCCTTTAGGTAACTTTTATACAGCAAGTGCTCGCATAATGCGCTGTACCCCCACTGTGTATCCCCACATTGCACCCCCCACTGTATATCCCCACATTGTACCCCCCACTTTGTATCCCCACTGTTAGATCTTAAAAATGATGACCTAACCTGCCATTCACGCCTCGCTTCAACACATGCAGTCAGTTAGAGAGGAGCACATCTGTTCTCTTATCCCTGTAAATAAACTCCTATATACCACTATGCCATAACTTTTCAATCCTACCAACGTATCAGTGGTATAGTGCGATCGCAGAGTGTGATTCTCACACAACATGGGAGGTGCCATTTTGTGTCCACAAAATGTCACAATGTGGGAAAAAAACTAGATATAACATAGTCGGAGGAAGCTGCAAGTGATAAATGGAGTGCGGATTGCATCAGCCGTTGACATATTGGTTTCACATGTCTGCGCGGGGTGTCGTCATGGTCCACAGAGCATTCCTGCTTCAGTTGAGCCAACTCTATCCCCGTGCTCTGGCTGCACACGTGCTCTGTGTGATCTTCGCTCTTTTTTTGGGGGGGGCCACCTGACCTAGCCCCGCCACACCGTGATCCTCCCAAACGTCAGAATTCTCTGACGCAGGAGCTGAAGGTGGATGTCATGAAGAGGAAGGAGAGAGGACAGCAGAACTGCGACATGCCAAATTTTACAAAGTTAACGAGTCCACCATTCACACGATTCTCGGCAAGAAGGAAGCCATTCTGAAGGCAGCTGTCGCATGTGGAGGATCACCCATGGACAAGAGGGTATGAGTGTCTGACCCTGCTCTTGTAAGGAGAAGTTTCTGTTGATGTACTGCAACCTGAAGGAAAGGGAGGGTGTGCCAATCGACTCGTTAAATATTCTGAGGACGGTGAGCCACCTTTATGCTATTGCCTGCTGCAGGCTTTCCAAGCCCACAACCTCTTCCATTCAAGGTGAGGAATCCTCCAGTGTTTGTATGTAATGAAGTCATTATTAGGTAGGTAAATGTCGTGAGAAAAAAAACTGAAAATTGCCTCAAATTTTGAACTTGGGGCAGTCTTAGGTACCATGAAGTCCTTTAACATGTAAACACATGGCCCTGTAACGTGAAATTCCCATAAAGCGGGATCTTCAGGGTACAATATTCCCATGTTATGCGAGCTCTTGCTGTACTGAGATTTTGTGTTCATTTCACGTAAGTTATTTTATTGTGTGTTCAGTTTCATTGATTCTTTTCAACATTGTATTATGTGTTGGTTCAGTTTCATTGATTCTTCTTAACATTGTATTATGTGTTGTTTCATTGCAGTTGTCCTTTATACCTGGTGGTCTAGTGGTTATAATACAGTATCCCAGTTGGAGTGACAACCATGTATAGGGTCAGTGCCCATATGGTGACTGGAGATTTTTTGATCTTGTAATGCCACTGAGAGAGTAGGCTGGTCATCTGCCCTAAAGTACACAACACTGCATTAGCTTAGCATCAGGCCCCTACACTTTGACGGATTAGAATGAGGCTATTTACTACCATTTTGCAATCTGCTGTCACGCTCTATTTTGTTCATGCTATCTTCATTTGAATTATATTTAGCTTAGAAGAGACTTTGAGTTGGAGGAAATGCCTGTAGTTGTAGACTTCATTAAACTGTGTGAAAGTTGCCAGAGAGGGACAGGAAGAATTGATTTTAAAAAATGCTACCCAAGTTCAGGTTTTTGAGGATAGGACAGAATGCCAGTTGTTGATCATAAACAGTCAGTATGTCATTTAAGTAACTTAAGGAGCACCGTGGAATAACTTTGAATCCACCAAAAATGAAATGAAGAAAGTGGAGGATAGAACACAGAATTTTGGACATGGCACCTTTAGTTTCTCAGTGGACGCTTATTATTATTATGCTGCTCCATAGAAGAAATCCAAAGGCACCGTCATTCACATTGTATCATTTATTAAGGCTCCAATTTGCATGCGTGTGTTGGCTATGGTCACCTAATGGTGGCTTTCCACGCTGTTCAGTCTCTTGTAGCTTCCCTAATCAGTCCCATATCCCTGAGGTCACACTCTATGACATTGTCCCAGGTCTTTTTCAGTCTGCCTCTCACAACCCTGCCTCCAGCATTCACACTTCTCACTTTTCACACCCAGTTGTCATCCTTCTTTATTTTACCGTCTTATGACAAAAAATAAAAAGAAGCACCACCATGGCTAAAAAAAAAAAAAAAATAAAATAACCTCCATTTTCTTGTTTACTGTGTTTGGCACCTTCAGAGTTACTCCATGGATCTCTTAATTTAATATTACAATGCTTTGCTACATGAAAACGTGTATATCAGCACCAGTGCGTACGGTGCCCCCAATATTGTTATATTTGTGTAGCTAAGGATTGAATAATGGAATGCCAGAATTTTGAGAATGGTATATAGAGAATATTCTTTCATGGGCATTCCTCACTGATATGTGGCTCATGGTTGTAGAGTTCATCATCATCATCATCAACATTGTTATTTTGACCACTTTTACCAACAAATGGAGTTAAAATGCTGAAAAAAAAAAAGTTTGACTTCAAATCACTTTGTGAATCACAGCTGACAATAAGTAACATATAAGCAAATGTAAAGTGTCAGTGATCAGTTTATGAATGAAATGGCTTAATGTGATTGTAAATGAGTAGTATCTTGGCCAAAAACTAATCCTAAAACAATTTATGTGATCCCGATACAATTTATGTATTTGTTAGGTTTCTCTTAAAGTCAGTGTAGAGTGTCAAAATGTGATTATTCAGTTTTCACCCACACGCTGTTGAAGCTTTAGGTCCTGTACATTATATTTTTAAAATTTTAGAAGTCCATGGAAGTCTTTATGTGCTGTTTCTGATTATATTTAGTGTCACTAGTTTCTTATTAGTTCATTTTGTTTTAAGCAGATACCCATATTTGTTGTATCTCAGTTTTTACATAAAAGCTGGAGATTTCTAGATGATGATTGTATTGTTTTGAAGTTTGTTTAAATTAAGATTAATGTGTCAAACTACTGTATGTGGTGTGCATGGAATTACTACAATAATGAGGAGAGTTTAAGTTAGCACTTTACCCTTCTGCTCAATGGCTGGTGCAACAGAAATGATAAATGTATATCGGAATTGATGCAGAACACTTGTTCACTACCGTAGTAGACATACAGTACCTTACACCCAAGCAAATATTAACTGTAAAATATTAATTTAAAATAGTTAGCAGTGAACAGTGTAAGTTTAATTTTGTTCATTTGTATCAATTTGGTCTGCTGTAATGACCATTTTAACCACTTCATTCCAGTGACATTTATAATTTCACTCAGGTAAGAACCAAAGTAATTCATTAAAGTGTGGAAGGACCTTTAGTAGCAAAGGGTTTAATGAAGGCTATATCAGTTCCCTAAGTTGTTAACATCTGTCTTGATCCACATAACATCTTTAGGAGATAACAAGAATAAGGTCAAGATTATGTCATTGGACTGAAGAGGTTAAATTTGCCAAGTTTATATACTTTACATATTCAGTTGTATTAGTCCACTGCTAATACAAGAAGACAGGCAACTATTTTTTTTTCTTTTTAATACTACTCATGTATTAAACTTTTAAAAATCAACACAGTGGCAGTGGCTTAGGTTTTATCTGTAACACGAAATTCTTTTTTATTTTTTATGTGCCACTCAAGTCATTTTCATGTAAATTTTTCATGTGGTAGGACGGGATCATGAATAATTGTCCTAAATTGGGTTGTTAGGTATCATTGGATAGTTTATTTGGTAATGATACCTGGCGATTTGTTGGTTAGAACCCCCCAGTTGGAATGATGCCCTTCCATAGAGTTCAGTCCCCAAGAGATTATTATTATTATTGTTATTATCATTATTTATTTTTTTATTTTTTTATTTATTTTTCTTTTTAATACCCCCATGTTATGAAATCAGTAATGTACTCTGGTCATATACCTTTAAATGTATTGGACTGTCCTTGGGTCTTTATTGATTGAATGGGGTGATAGGATTGGCAGTTACTTTCTTTAATTAATAAGATTGGCTGTTACTCTCTTTAATTAGGACGAGGGGCAGGATAATGGGTCTCGTAGTGAAATGTTATAATTTATCCTGGTATCCATAATGTGAGGAGCAGGGTAAAGAGTCTTTGAGTGAATATTTATCCTAATTTATTGTGGTTTCTGAATAGTGTGAGGGACAGGATGATGCATCACGATTAAATATTTATCATTATTTATCCTGGTCTCTGTTAATGTGAGGGGCAGAATAATGTGTCTACTATTAAATATTTATCATTATTTAAAATCTTGGTATCCCTATTAATGTGGAGACAGTGATAATGGGTCTGCAGTTTATCATAATTTATCCTGGTTTCCTTTTTAATGTGAAGGGCCAGGATAAAGAGTTTGTTAATTAATATTTATCGCAATCTGTCCTGGTGTCCTTATTAATGTATGGGCCAGGATAATGGGTCTACTATTAAATATTTTATCATAATTTAGCCTGGTTTCCAATGGCAAGGCTTCCCACGACCCCAGCAAGTCAAGACCTCTGTGATACCATAAATATTATTGTACCAGGCTGTGAGGGGGTCTTGGGTCTTTCCATTCAAGGAACTCTTTTGTCCACTGTTTAGGAAGAAAAGAAGTCATAGGGTTTTTTAAAAAGTATATTTCACAATGTTAATCACTGACAGTTTGTTGTATAATACTGTTGATGAGTAAAGAAATATTGGACATGGGTCTTTCCATATGTCTCCTGTACTTTAACTCCTTCAGTCTTATGATGTACGTTATATTTTAGTTTTTGTACAACCATATGATGTAATTATTTTTTGTGAGTTAAAAAATTATGGTACATGACATTCTTTTGCTCACCAAACTACAGTATTTCTAACACTCAGCAACACCAAGTCAACCTCCCCTAAAATGCAGCGAAGAACTCTGAACCCCCACCCCTTTCTTTCTGGACTTTATCAGTAATTGGAATGCAGAAGTGGGTAAGGTCCTAAAATACACACTAAAGTTCAGATTTTTCTGTCAACTTCCAAATTTTGCAACTTTTGCATAAATAATGGATATGGCAGTTGCATTCATTGTGTTAGGTGTGGCTGTTGTTAGTGATTGATTGAAATGTTTCTTGTTATAATTTGTTAGTAACAGGTTTATTTTTTTACGTGGGAGCATTATCATTTTGGCCATTATATCCTTTAATGCAGAACATAATATGTGTAAAGTTTATAGGGAGTTTTTGCACTGTAGCCATGGAATACCAGATGTTTTCCAGTCATAAAAAATTGTGTGTATTACAGTACAGTATTTAGGCTTATTTCTTCACTATAACATAACACTTCTGACCCCCCCCCCCCCCCCCCCCCGTAACACATCATACCAGCTGACTTGATACCTCTCATCCACACCCCCTTTTGGATATGACCCGTATTCCTCAGTACAATATACAGTAGTCACCCTTGGGACTTTTTTTTCTTATTGGCTATTTTTATTGTGTTACTTGTGTTTAGTACTATTTTTAATTTGTTGTCTATTTTTGTTGCAATATTTATTTTCTTCTCAGTTCTTACTTTTTCACTGATTTATTAGATGATTTATTCAAGTCAGGAGAACCCCAAGTAATGCAGGAGGTATTGTATTTGCAGCCCCAGACTCTGCCTATGAACCCAGTGGATTGTAGGAAACCAGCCACTTCAGCCAAGTGCTTGCAGAGTTCTTTTTTTGAAGTGATGCAGAAGGACTGTACTATGTGGTAATTGAGGTAAGTGTTGTGGTGCCTGAGGTGAGTGTGTTGTAGTTTGTTGCAGTGTTGGAGTTAATGAAGGCTCTATATATAACCCCACCAGTTTATAAGTCTCCCTGTAAGATGAAAACTAAAATAATCTTGAGAAAATAATACTAAGCCAAAAAAAAAAAAAAAACTAAACCCTCAATATACTGAACCCTTTTTTAATGAATTTTGATTTTAATGACCACTTTCAGCTGGCCAAACATTACAGTATGTTCATTTAGTAAATTTTTGTTTGGTAAAAGAAAGGACACACGGGAAACAGTGACCAGTGTGGTGTCTCTACACACATGTGCGCGCTCCTCTGCATCCGCAGAACGCTGCATCAGTCTCTGGGTGACCAGCATTGTGAGAGGACCTTCCTCCATCACTTCGCAAATCCACCAAATACTGTACTATACTACTGTACCTTTGCTGCGTGAAGTCATGCCATCATGGCCTTCAAGTGCGTCTCCCTCAATAACCAAGGCCAAGAGGAAAAAAGTATTCTCTTTAAAGGAGAAGATGGTGAGAAAGGGCTGTCTCACACCCAACTGATGATGAATGAATGAACATAGGTTTATTCAAGGCACACTTGCAGTCTTTGTTTGCAGTTCAAGCACTCCCTGAAAGGTAAGAATAAACACAAGTTGGTAAATTGAGCATTTATTGAGAAAAAGAGCCATTTACACTTAGCTGTATGTCATTGTGTGTGACATACGACTCTATATTTAATGATCTTTGTTTGGTAAAAGCCAGGATGCCTGGGAAATTACCAAACAGCATGGTGTTTGGCTTTAACATCAAGAGTCTGGTACTAATTAGTTCATCATATCGAAGGTGCACTGTATAAAGTGTCACTAGATTGTGCAGGGGATCCCCACTGCAAATTACAGAAAAGTTGCCTGTGAAAGTTCCATTACTACTTAAAAAGCTGTTTAGCCATCTTTCTCAAGTTTTAGTGCTACAGTAATTGAAGCCAGTGATATTTTAGAATATACCATGGACTTCATAAAACTGCCTGTAACTCAATGGGTCACCCCTTTTCCCACAACACATCTAATGTCCACCATCAGTTCCCTCACTTTAGCAATTTTCAAACATCACACAACCATCCCTGTAGTCTGGTGATTTAGTTACTGTAGAATGTTTGTTCTAACCTGACAAAGATACCTAACCCTCCTTGTTCATATTTGTTCTGACTCCTGAGGGGATGGACTCTGAGGATAAAAAGGAGGCTACTTAGATGCAGAAAGATCACCACCAAGGGACGTGATCTGATACTGTCATTTGTATATTCCCTATACTGTATTAGAGAAAATTTATAATTAAGTAGCACCAAGACATGACAAGTAACTCAGTTCATTCAGTCATGCCAAATCTGGCACCAGTGCATCATCACATTGGTGCTAATTCTAGAATTTTTGGCTTGCAGTATGAGATCAATTTACATTCTTTAATGTAATAGTAGTTTCAGGTTTTCCATTTTTGAGGTAACTGTATTTTTAATGTACAGACTGTATTTTTAATGTATGGACTGTATTTTGATTACAGTATGTACAGGTTTAACTTTGCATTTGTGTGTGTGTGTGTCTGACTTCGGGCATATTTATGAGGACTACTTGAATTGTGGGGGATATTATACAAAGTAGGTTAACCCTTGACCCAGTTGTATAAGTGATTGATTCCCCCATCCCACCCCCAGGATCTATGCCCATGCCAAACCCCTTCAAATTCAACTGATATCATTGGAGTTTTATTAATCTCACTGAAACAAATAGATTAAACCTCCTCCCACCACTCACAGCATAGCACTTCTGATCTGAAAAATTTCCCTAATTTGCCGTAGCTCAGTTGATGGTCAAGTGGTCAGACTAAAGGGTTAATTTCACTAGTAAACAATGAGACTCATCCAACCATATTTCATGCAAGTGACTTCATATTCAGGTTGTGGGATTGGCATAGTTCCATTAGGTAGCAACTGACTATAGTAACACACATGGTGAAAAAAGGGTAAATTTTATTGTAACACAAGCAAGTACACATAACACTTAACAATTCTTTGCTCGGCCACAGCACAACTTAACCCTTTGACCAGTGAGAATTTCAGGGCCAGTTATCATTTTGCTCTGGCATACTGTAGCCTATGGTTCATCCACTGTAACTTGGCAGAAATTTTTGTCATCTTGTAGCTTATTTCATATTCATCAGTGACAATTAAACAACAGCACTTCATCCTCTCCATAACACTTCTTGGTGACAACAGCCATATTCTGTTTTTTTACAGCTCAGCATTCAAGACTAAGAGATGACAATGTTAGGCCTAGTTAAAGTGAAATTAATATAGTTACCAAGACTAACCATTCTAGGGCAGTTGATGGTGCTATACAGAAGAAAAATGTACAGTAGTTCTGGTTAGTCTCTAGGGCTTGTATTCTGGTTGGTGTAGGAGTCTTTCTGGTACCTTATACCAGACACATTAATTTTCTCTTGTATGTTATTTAAAGCATTTTACACTGATTTTATACAGTACAGTAGTCATAGATTCATAGATGGCATAGTCCCAAGTTCATCTCAAATGTGAACCCAGTGGACTGTAGGCTGAAGTTACCCTACTCCTGCCGTCCACCATCCTCGTTTTGAGGGATAGGGAGGGAGAAGATTAATGTGCAGTGTCCTGAAACAAGCCAATAAGAAAGAGATGTTAGGGAGCTTCCACAGACAACCAGAATATGGGGCTGGTAACCAAGACTTTTTGAATGCGAGGGGTACAACAGGTTAGAAATGGCCCGTACAGTGTAGAAAATTACAAATTACATGTTCATTGCACATTAACATCATCATTACAAGTCCCCCCCCCACACACACACACGCACATAAAGGTCAACAACTAGATTCACTAATAGTCATTTCCCTCTTGTGACTGATTTACTTCTGCAGGAGGAGCAAGGAGTGTGAAATCTTCCCATGTCTTTTATCCTCCTCCTCCTCCTCCTCATCATCATCATCATCATTATCATCATCCAGACCTCTTTTCCCACACAACCAAAATCTGCGTAGCTGAAAGGGCCACTCTTTCCAGAACTCTCCATTTAAGCCTCTAGAATCCTGACCATTTTTTGTTCTTTACACAAAAACAAGTCTTGCCTAACAGAAGAAAGTGATGATAACCTTATTTATTGTTTATATATGAAGGACACACAGAGGAGTGTGCAGAAACTTCCTATATCACTTTCTTCCTACAATCAAATACCTAAGTTACAAGAGACAGTTGTAGTGTTATAATCAGTTTATTTTCACAAGACAAAAATCCATAATTCCTTTCAGCTTAGTTGATAGTTAGGTGTAGTCAGATTGGAGGATAAATCTGCCCGGTGACAACAAAGACTCATTCCTACCTCATTACCATGGCTCACCGAATTTCACACAACCACGTTAACCCGAGGAATCCCATCGACGTATGGCTACGTCGCAACGTTTTGTCACAGCTACACCCATCGACATACGGGTATGTCATGTCGCGCAATTGCACGGGTCATAATTTGCACAATTTTCAAGTTTCATGGGTGATTTTTGGTAGGTATATGTGGGACACCTTCCTCTACCTGCTGTCAAGCGGGGATACTGCCTGGCCCCACCTAACCCCCCCCCTCCCACACAAACAGTAACCTGGCCAGTAAAGGTATGTTGCCTCATGGTATCTCCAATGACGAAATTCACGGTGAAAGTGATTCCTGAGGTGGAGGACAAAGAAATAAAGAAGCTACAGCAAGAAACAAACAGAAGTGATGAGGTGATAATGTCATAAAGGAAGGTGCCATATGTGGAAGTGTTTGGTGACTGAACAATCTATTGCCTACATAAATGTGTGAAAACCAATATAGTCTTGTACTACACATAAATTCATACCAAATACATAAATAAATACATAATTTAAAGTGGCTTGAATTAGTTAACCCTTCCATAGTTAGTTTTCTTTAGCCAGGTACCCTGAGAAAGAGGGAAAACATATGGCTGACTCATCACCTGTAGCACCATTTATAGCCTCAGGAGGGTGATTTCTCTATGAATTTTCGATGTTCTCACCAAAAAAGAAGGTTTGAGCCAAAAAAAAAAAAAATCGAAAATGCTTGGGACTGGGGGGTATCGGAGATTGGAAATTGGTCAGGACGTGACAGGTTAATAATCAAGTTGTTGGAGTGACCCAGTTCCTTCATTCATTCATTATCCAATCCTATGTCGCCCCACAGAGAAGTGTTGGAGCCCGGGGCTAGGCAAGCTCCTTCATATAAAAACAAACCAGCTATAGTGAATTCTGGTCCAGGTCAGTAACAAAAGAAAACTGTGGATGGAACAAACTTGTAATGCAAATAACCATCAATTCTGGTCAAAGGGTTAATATCAACCTATAGAAAAAAAAAATCCCATCACCTTCAAAAGATCCCAAAATTTATTCCCCTGTAACACAGATATTTCAACATAAATAAATAGCAATGTTGCCTCACACATTCTAAATATTAACAGCTGATATGAGAAGTACAGTAGCTCCATATTTACAGCAGCAGCAGTGTCCAAAATGAATTACAGACAACCTTAAAACATGTATTATACTGAATGTCACAAGAAATAACAGATTTAAATGTCAAACTCTATGACTTTGATTTCATGATGCTAGAATGCAAAATGAGCCCACCATTGTCACTTATTAATACCTGGTGTGGGATTAATAGTGGTCTTTGGTTTTAATACCAAAGTGGCAGTTTTATAATTAACAGTGACTTAGTAACAGGCACTGTACAACTTTATACGGTATCCTATATTTTTATGCGCTGCACAGGTGATAAATTTTTAGTGCAAGAAAAACCTATACAAATCATTTCATCATAACATCTTTTTCCCAACTAAGGATAGGGTGATGTTTAATAATTAATTAGTCCCTTCTTGAAAAACATCATTTCCAGTTTTCCTTTATGTTACACCAAGATGACTGACCTTCGCACCATATTCTAACATTTAATTCCCAGTGCAGTTTTAGTTACTGTATTAGCGTACTGTAGAACAGAATGAAGACGTAGTGATTCCTTGTAACGTAATTGCTGTACAAAACCTGAATGCACTGCTCACTGTCCGGTAGACAGTGGTAGCTATTATTCTTTGAACTCCAGACTTCATCATATAGTACTCCTTTATCTTCAGTATTTCCCTGGCAGTACTTTGAATAAATGTTCTTCTCTCTCCAGAATTTATTCCACTAACTACACTCCAGTGCCATTTTCATCCACTGATCTCCCTGCTGTGACTAAAAAAAAAAAAAAATTGACATATACTGTGACTTTATCAACACCAAGCTGACACTAAGTATGTGGATGGTTACCTAAAACCCAAGGGATACTGGTATTTCTAGGTTTAATATTGTGCTTTTACTGCCTATTATGACACATTATCAGATAATTTTCCTTGTGCAGTAAGCTCCAGTATGCAGAAAACTGAGATGAACTCATTTTCTCTATTCACACTAAATACATACTTCTCATTTCTCTATAACTCTCCAACCATTAGGTCATTCAGGCAGCGGCCATTTCAGAAATGCAAGTAGAGTTTTTAACTTTAGGAGTATGCACTTGTGGAGGTGATACTGTTTGTTGTGCTCATACACACACACACAAACTGACTTAATCTCTCTACTGCCTTGTCACACAACTTCTTTCATCTGGGCTGACCATAACAAATCTCACTTTTCAACTTAAACCAAATGCTGGTCATCATTCTGTCCCCACCCAGTTTCCCACATATTCCTCAACCCTGTCCATTTCATTTATGATCTACCTCTCTTCCACCAACCAACTTACTTCACTGCAGTACATCTGTTTAGTCACTCTAAGGTACTAGCAAGGGGGGCCCTTATGTAGTGGCACCAATATACTGTACGCCCAGTTTTACAAAAAAATAACTCAACTCCTTCCCTGTCCCCTGAAAGGGGGAAAGTCGACTGCAGGGGAGGAATAACTTCAGCCTGCAGTCCACTGGGTTAATGTCCAAATAAGTCCGGGGATAAAACAACAAAAGTATATCCCGAAATGTGTGACATGACCAACCAACAATACTATACTTTTCCTTTACCATTTTGACAATTTAACTTTACTTAACAGTTGGTAAGCTTACATGCAACAAAAAATATTTTGGTCTCTTGAACAGCATGTGAACTTTGTCTAGACCTATGTCATGAACTCACAGCCTGGGATTAGTAGACTTATTATAGTTATACCATTCTTTGACATAATGATGACACTGCCTAATGATAAGCAGAACACATATCCAACCTATCAACTGGAGAAAAAAAAGGAAACATGTTAAATAATTTCTGTAATTAAATGTACAGAATTATACTGTCATCCTGATAACCGATCTCCCTATATTTCACATACTGGAAGTACTAACACTGGTAATTTTGTGTGCCTTATTACAACTCAATTTCTTCTCATTAACCACATCCACCAGCAGTGCCACTAACTCTTCCTTGGTATAGTAACTCCAATTCATTACAATATTAAACATGAACAGCTTGTACCTTTGACATTCATATTTTTCCAGGTTTTTCTAACCTTTTCTTTAGACTCATGGGAGAATGTATCTGAATTATATACCCCAAAGATCTATGAGTCTCCTTCTCAACTGCTCATTGTCTGAGAACAGGATTTTAAATTTCAATGCTGATGGTTTCTTAGACATAAGCTAACCATCCCACATTCCACACTTTCTTCCTGTTGGCAAGGTAAAATCAGGAATAAAAGTTCACCTAATATATCCTCTTCTACTTCCCTCTTTCCTCTGCTGGCTTGGTAAGTTGAGAAAGGCTTTGGTGTTTCATTGTCCATAGATAATTCTGACATGCTCTATCAGGGAGAAAAGTGACAGACATGGCCTAAGTGCACAGCAGAGGAGTGAAATAGTAGGAACACTTATGTTCCTGACTGCATCTCTTATTCACAGTGCTGCTCAATATATAATATATACATCTTCCAATATATGTATCTTCCAAAATCTTGCATTTTTTCCTCTTCTTTTCTTTAAACTATCTAAAGTGTACTATGTATTATATGGTATTCTTCAACATCTTGTATATTTTCTAATCTTTTCCTCAACCATCTGACGTGTCTCTTTCATCATCTTTAATATTTTTTTCCGATCTTTTCCTTAAACTTCACACCAACTTTCCCAACCTCCACACTAACTCTCTCAATCTTTCCACTATCCCTCCCAGCTTTTCCACCAACCCTCGGCTGCTCTAGTAAGTCCTGCCTTGGGTATATTCAGAGGGGAAGGCCAATTTGTAACTGCCAGTGCCACTCCAGAGGGGAAGAGTGCCAGCAATGGGGATGATGTTCCACGAGAGGTACAGACTGACGTTCTTGTGGCCACTGGAAAGGTGAGATGCGGAAAATGAAACAAAACACAACAGGTGAGCGAATCTATTTATCTAGCTACAACTTATCAGTAAATCATGTAAACGGGCATTCATTATAGCCAGAGGAAAGGATACAGGTGGATGATCAAAGGAAAAGAACTGGTGAGGGCATAATCATTCTACAGTATTTTCCTCCCTCTCTTTTAAGTGTCATTTCATTCACTCCTTCTCTTTCTTACAGCCATCATCATACCATAATTTCCAGTATTTACATGGGGTGGGGGAAATTTAACAGCAAGGTTTTTCAATTACTTTCACATAATGTTTTGGGAAGATAGTTACCACATTCACAGCAAAGGAAGCATTTCCATCACCCCCACCCCCACCTCCTGCTCTTGAAGTCAGTTATCAAATATGAATATACAGTCCGTACACCCTCTCTCTTGCCGAGATATACAATAGCCTAACTAGACACGTACAAACCTTCTGGCTGTGAATTACCGTATCTGCAGTTTATTTTGGCTATACAGTAATCATATATGTGACTGGACTTGAGGGAAACCTATCGATTCATTTAGTTTTTAAAGGCTCCAACATGCTTACATGCATCAGCCTTGGTCACTGAATAGTGGCTCTCCATGCTACTTGATCTCTGGCAGCTTCCCTATTCAGTCCCTTATCCCTGAGGCCAAACTTAATGACCTCGTCCCAAGTCTTTTTCAGTCTACCTCTCGCAACCCAACCCCTAATGTTAACACCTCTCACTTTCTGCATCCAATTATCATCCCCCATCCTCTCCACATGCTCAAACATATCTCAATCTACCTCTCCTCATCACATCATCAATACACTCCTGTCCCATCCTACAACTCAACTCTTCCATCATAAACCTAGCCCCCCCAAGCCTCGCACTCAAGGGCACACTGCGCATCCACCTAATCATTGTCATTTCTGTACGTTTGAGCCTATGAATATCCTCTTCTTTTACTGCCCAGATCTCACCTCCATACAGCATTACACTCCTAGCACATGCTGCACACAAAGATCCCTTAGCACGGTGGGAGAGCCCTCTCAATGTCAGGAGAGGCACCAGCTCCCTGAACTTCTTCCAACCACTTCTCACTCCAGCCACAAACCAATAACACAAAACTCTAAACCTGACACCAAAAATGTTAAATTATGAAAATTAAAGTTTTGGGAGAAAATGGAAAATGTACAGTATAATGCATTTCAATTTATGATGACAATTTTATAAAGAAATAAAGAAAAGAAAGAAGAAAACGGCAACAATGATAAGGTTAAAACACCGATGTACTCACAGAAGGCCATTGCCATCGTCCCAGAAGTAGTACTTGAGGTGCTGGTTCTTGAGTTGGACCAGAGGGTTTTCCCCACGCCGGATAATTTTGTCCCAAAGCACCACCTGACAGAAACACATGATCATCATCTCAACCTCTCCTTCCCACCAATGGATAGGGTACGGTATGGTACATAAGGCACAGAAAGAGATGAACACAAAAATTAACACAAAAAAAGGCAACTCATAATGGGTAATTTTCTCAACAGAGGGGTGAATTCATACAGTGTAACCTCAGAAATACAGGACTGGGGAGAGAGGCTGACTGAGATCAAGCTGCATGGAGTGCCACCAATAGGTGACCAATGCAGACAAATAAAAAAGCATGTTTGAGCTTTTATAAAAGAAATAAAATTAAACAAAACAAGAGGGGCAAGGGTGAACAACTGGTCCCTGAAGGAAGGAAAGTATGAAAAAAGAAAGGCAGACAGATAGACAGATGAATGGGATAAAAAGATACTGAAGGATAAATGAAGTGACAACCAGCTAGATAGATGGAGGGTCAGATACAAGATACAGTATACATGGATGGACGGATACATAAATACTGTATATATAGATGAATGGACAAAGACAGACCAATACATAAATATATATGGATGAATGGCAGACCAATACATAAATATATATGGATGAATGGACAAAGACAAATACATAGATATATTAAGACAAGACACAGAAACAGACCAAGAGAGATAAAGACAGACAGATGGATAGATAATAGTCTCACCTGGTTGACTTTGTTGTTGTGTGTCTGGTACTCAGCTGTGAGGTAAACAAAAAGCTGCTTGGTGTTCCAGTTGAACAGTGGGGTTAGGTCAGAGGTCATGTCAAACCGCAGCGCACCAAGGTCATTCTTCTCGCGGGACACGGCATACTCAGGCACATTCTTCCTGTAATTGTGTAGTCGTTATCATCACCATTATCACCACCACCGTCATCAGAAATCACCAGCATGTAGAAATGGAAAGAGTTTAGGACCCCTTCCCCCCTTTTTAATAAATGCTGGTGCTACCCCTACTTAGTATTCAATTTGTGGGAGTGGCCCAGTTGTTAAGTAAAAGTAGTGGTAGCAGTAGTAGCAGTAGCAGTCATAGTAGTAGTAGTAGTACTAGAGGTGGTGGTGATTGAAATGTGAACCTGTGGATTGCAGGATGAAGTTGCTCCTCTCCTGCAGTCCACCATTCTTCTTTCAGTGGATAGCAATGGAGATGAGGGATATTTGTATAACCACCCAGCTATATCAGTGCCACCACATGAAGGCACTCTTCTCCAGCACCCAGGTAAAAGTAAACCAATAGTATGTGAATGATCTATTTATCTAACATCCAGGCTTTTATTTCGCCATGAGGAGTGTATGGAGCCTCAGGTAAGCTGTTTAATCCTCTCACAGTTTTCATATGCATTTGACGCATATGATCTACTTACCCCCCTCACAGTTTTCATTCGCATTTAGACATGACCACTGGATGAAAAAAACAAGATGTATGATCTGCTTGCATACGCATTATAGGCTCGTGTGTCTGGCAATGGCGTGCCTAACCGTAAGCGTGTCTCGCCGGTGCAAGTTGCAAGTGACAATCTTTTACTTTTTGTAGCTAATATATTACAGTAAATCTCACAATGACTGGGACCAGAAAATAGTACTATAGCAAATTTTGATGTGCTCTATACACAATATCATGAGGAATTTGATAACATGATGCAAAATAAGACAAACAGAAAAGGACTTGTATTTAATAAAATGATATTTTACTAACTTAAAAAGTTCCAATTTCTTCGTGAATGAATGCATTAGTATTCACTATCCTATTTCTTATTAATTCATTAATAGTTTACAATCTTACATCCTGAGAACAAAAGCTACACCTTTTGGCTTTCCAGTACAACAAAAGAATACTGTAATTAGTACAGTATCTGCATTAGGGCCCGTTCTGTAAAGAAAAGTACGGTATAAACCGTACTTTCAGTGTGGGGGAAATATCTGGCTGGGGTGAAACCGGAAGGGGGAGTAGGAGTGCGTGGGCCAGGCTTCCAGAGAGAGTTAATTCAGATATTTCAATGAGTGACCTGTTACTTGTCCATGTGTGCAAAAAATGTCCAATACTATCTAGAAGAGCTCCCATTCACAGACATAAGTTAAAAAAAAAGATAAAATATACGAGCACTCACGTTCACAGATGTCAGCTTTTATGACAATGATTCAATTAATCATCTATTGCCTGACGCCACAATCCCGTAAGGGGTGGCCATTTGACTTTAATGCAATTAATTTATAACACTAAAATTCTGAAGAAGTAACTAATATGGTGACAGTATTAGGTCTGATGAATGTTGCTTTCACTGGTTAAGTATTGTTATACACGTCAGCATGTTAATAGTAACTTTAAAAATGATTCTTTTTGGAGCTCCCTAACCCACTAGACTACCAGGCGTCTGTCTTGTTATAGTATATCTTGTTAACATCTGTTTAGTCACCACCCAACAAATCAGTAAATGTTTCCAAACTGACAGCACAATATTAGCGGCGGTGATGGTGACTGGTGCACTGTAGTTGACAAGGAACGTCGAGGCGAAGCACAGGAAAGTAAGAGCCGCTAAGGTGCTCAGGCTGAAGGCGCTGACGGCGTTCACTCGTGAGAAGAACGTGTGCATGGTGGCTGGGAAGGAAAACTCAGGCAAGGGGAACAAATGACACAGTGAAAGCAGGGACGTAAGAAAACAGCGCAGCTGTGTTGACACCAGCGTCTCTTCCAGAGTTGCAAGTGCTCGTATTCTCAGGGTTTCTAGCACTTTCTCCTTTCAAAATATTATTACTCTCGGTACTCTCTTACGCTATTCATATCCTTTTAATACTGACATACATTGGATAAAACAACACAAAGGAGAATATTAGCGTGGTCTTTGCAGATAAACTGGCAAGAAATATGTGCAAGATGTCCTATCTTTTATATATGTACTCTGCATATTTTACGTTAGTAAAGTTTTCAGTCAATCAGTTAGGCAGTCAGACAGCCTCCTTAACCGACGAGATCATGACCCCAAATCGAAATTCATGAGTGCCGCTGTCTACTCCTCCAAATTGCTAGAATGCCGCTAAATGCATTAATCTATCTGTCGATCTCTCTCATGCTAGACGCTACAATCTCGTAAAGGGTGGCCACAAACAAATCGCTTCCACTTTAACCATATCCTCTCCAGAAAATTGCTAAAATAGTTGCACAATCTCTGTGAATATACCTGGCACTGTAAGTCAATAATATATTGTTCAAGTGCTCTACCTTTTGCTAGAATATCGCTAATTAAAAATAGAGACACTACTAAAAAGGTTTTATATTCTTCAAGATATCGCAGAAACTTTGAAAATATCTGTAGAATATTGGTGGGTATCTTATAGCTTAACTTGCCGAGGGAATAACGTCTCTCTAGAGCTAGTGAGAAAAACGCTAAAGTGGCAACTCCGGTTTGTTCATACACGTCAGTCCAACATCGGTCAGTCTCATAATTAGGGAATTCTAAAAGATTTTGGGTAACTGTTCACGAATAATGGAAAATCATACTCCGAACAAGAAAAATCAGTGCTTGAACATATCTTGCAATAAACAACCCCTGATTAAAAAAAAAAAATGCATATCTCACATAAAAGGGCAAAAATATGATGATTGTATAATGCAAAGATTCAGAAGTTCGCAGTTTTTCCATTGTATGTTTACATCACTGTAAAGCAATTATTCTTATAGCAATTATTCTGCCCTACTGGAGCCGTTGGTGTGGTGCAAACTGCATTTTCGTTTTCGTTTTTGAAGGCTCCAACATGCCTGCATGCGTCGGCCTTGATCACCTAATGGCGGCTTTCCATGCTGCTCGATCTTTGGCAGCCTCCCTGTTCAGTCCCTTAACCCTTAAGTCACACTTAATGACCTCGTCCCATGTCTTTCTCGGTCTACCCCTCCCAACCCCTCCCCCAGTATTAACACTTCTCACCCTCTGTACCCAGTTATCATCCCCCATCCTCTCCACATGTCCAAACCACCTCAGCCTACCTCTCCTCATCACAACACCAATACACTCCAGTCCCATCCTACCTCTCAAGTCTCAACTCCATCGTAAACCCAGCCCCCCCAGGCCTTGCACGCAGGGACGCTGCATCATTTCACAGTTAAGTAAGTGTCATAATTATGGTCTGTCAAGTCAGTCCAGTCAAAGGTACTGTACAGGTAATATGCTACAGTCAGGGGCAATGCCTACAGTGCGTTCTTCATGTAATACTGTAATTACAGTGAACTTGTATGAAGGAAAAGGATAGAGTAGGACAAAATCATCCTGTCTTTAGTTGTTCCTTTTAATGATGCATGGGGCAGAACTGACTGGATCACATCATTCATGTCATCCTTTAGAGGTAATACTGATGGAACATTGCCTTAACATTGCCATATCATTGAATTAACACTGGATCACCCCATCCTTGCCATATAAATTATTGTTATATGTATACATTAGAAAGCAACAATAACAAAATCTTTCTTTCTCATCAGGCCCCCAGTACATTGTGTCCCCATGTTCACACCAACCTGTGTTGAAGAGCTCGGTGGCAGGTGCGGCGTGGTCTACTGCCACAGACCGGATCTCTCCCCTCACATCTTGCAGTAGGACAGGGTAATGGAGGGTTGGTGGGCAAGGTGGAGGTGTATCCACTGGTGTACTTTGAACTCATGGAGGGCAAGGCAGTGTTTAGAGGGGAGAAGGCCCACATGAGGAAACTGAGGGAGACAGAGAAGCTAAAGGAGACAATGGTGAATCAGGTTAGTTTCATTCCATTTGGTATAATTGCTTTCATTTTGGTATAGCATTGTTCAGAGGGGAGAACACCCACATTAGGAAGTTGAGGGAGAGACACACACAGCAGGAGACAGCAGTGAATCAGGTTGGCTTGGGTAAGGAAGCTGAAAGTATGTGGTATCAGGTCAGGGTTTGTCCTTTTATGTATTTTGAGTGTATGGAAGGGAGGGCAGTGTTTAGAGGGGAGAAGTGCCACATCAGGAAGTTGAGGGAGACACAGAAGCAAAAACAGACAACAGTGAGTCAGTTTTGTTATAGTTTTTGGATGTTTAAAGAGGAAGTTCTGTATATATATATATATATATATATATATATATATACAGTATATATATTTTTTATGTGCTCGACTCTGGCCATAGGCTTCACAGCCGGCTATTAAGGCCCAGCAGTCCTCCTACATACCATACACCTCTACTTGTCACCACCTCGACACTAACATCCACCCTCCATATTGAATACATGCTAGGGCTGTCTCACACAGGACTGGTGTATTGGTATTAGCTGGGGTATTTTTACGACATGTTGGCGGGTCTCCTGGTAGATTAGTAAAGCCTGATTTAATTAAATTCAAATCCTTAAACTGTTCCCTGCCCAGCAGGGATTTGAACCTGGGTCCGTCGGGACTGCAGGCCACCTCTCTACCGATGTGAAGGGCAGAGCATTGTTCATGGGAGGGGAAAGCTCCATTGGGAAATATAGACACACCATCCATCCATCATCCAGTCCTGTGTTGCCCCATGAGGAGCGTAGGAGCTCGGCGCAAGGAAAGTTGGTCTTGACATTTAAGAAGTGAGTAACCAGCCTCACTCGTCCCTGGGTGACGTTACATGAGTAGTAAACCTCAACCACCCCTTGGATGGAATCCTGCACAGGCTCAGTCTGATTGGAGTGCCTTAATTCCCCACTAAACCCCCAGGCGCCATAATTTGGTTATATGGTTACCACGGTGGGGGTGTTCACCATCCACTCACTCAATGTAGTGCTGCTTGCAGGTGTCTGCCCATTCCTTTCCTCCATCCTTCTTTCCTTCCATCCTCTTCTGTCTTTCCTTCATTCTTTCCTCGTCCTTCTGCCAATGGGTGACTTTACACTCCCTCTTCTGTCTTTCATTCCTTCATTCTTTCCTCTTCCTTCTACCTGTAGGTGACTCTAAACTGAGTGACAAGCCAAACAGTTTTCTGTATACCAGGAAACCATTTACTATGCTGGGTGGTAATCATATAGCCAAATTTTGGCACCTGGTGGTTTAGTGGGTAATTATGGCACTGGAATCGGATTGAGCCGGTGCAGGTTTATATCCGAGGGGTGTTTGGGGTTTATTGCTCACGTAATGCCACTCAGAGATGAGTGAGGCTGGTCACTCGCATCTTAAATGTCAGGACCAACTCGCCTAGCCCCAGACTCCTACGCTCCTCATGGGGCAATGTATGTTTGGATGATGAATGAATGAAAAAAAATGGATACCACCCAGCATAGTAAATGGTTTCCTGGTGTAAAGGAAACCATTTGGCTTGTCACTCAGTGAAGAGTCACCCATAGGCAGAAAGAAGAGGAAAGAATGAAGGAAAGGCAGACAGAAGAGGGAGTGTAGAGTCACCCATAGGCAGAAAGAAGAGAAGAGAATGAAGGAAATAAATACAGAAACGAGAGGAAGGAAGGACGAGAGGAAAAGGGAGTCACCCGGGGCAGCACTACATTGAGCGAGTGGATGGTGAGTTCCCACCTGCCACTAATATATAGAGACACACACAAACAAAAGGAGACATCAGTGAATCAGGTTTTTTTATAAGTGAATATTTAAAACAGGATTACCAGTCCATGCCTAGTAACCCACTAATTAACTAACTGAAATAGGGAAAAATTTTAATGTAGAGTGTTTCAGAAAGCTGTACTTTTGTGGAATAAATATTTGTAGCCACCCTTATTTTCTTTAATGAATAGAAAACACTTGTAATGAATGGAAAACACTTGTAATCTGGTGTATGGAATTATTATTTTCTGTTTAATTGATATTTTCTTCCCCTGTTCATATTCTAAGAAATAATCCTAACTGTAATTAAATAGATTTCATTGTGTATTTACCCTGAAGATAGAGTATTATAATAGTGTTTTCTTTCTCTCTCAACCAAACATTACATTGGAATGTTTAGTTTCTTATCCCATCTCCATAAACTCTATTATCTGCTGACCATGTGACTAGTATATTTAGACATACTGTAACATAATACAGTAATTGACTTACATACACTTTGCTTTCAGATCGTTGCAGATGTTGAGCAGAAAATTAGTGAAGAAGGAAAGACGACTGCGAAGAAATAGAAAGTATCCATGACTAAGGATGAAATACGCAACCATACCTTGGGACAGGACATAGCTCACCTCATGGAAAATACTATGGATCCGACAGAATTGGAGGTATCGTCATCTTTATCATCATAATACGGTAGTAGTAGTAGTTGTTCCCTAGGTTCCTAGGTCCTGCAAGAACTGGACCCATTACACCGGCACAACACTTGCATCCAGAAAACATTACACAAACACCTGGACCTGCTCCTTATGCTCCTTCCCCCCACCTCCTAACCCCCCCACCAACCCTACTCCTACTTCCTTCACACCTCCTTAGCCAAACCCACTGATACTTCCCACATTATCCAATCCCCCAACCCCTCCCATTCCACCCCATCCTAATCCACCCCAACTCTTACCTCCATCAAAACCTTCTCCTATCCCTTCCCCTCCACCCACACCACCACCTCCCCTCCCATGCTACAGCAGCCAACACACATTGCACATACAACATAAACATCCTTCAGCTACACAGATGGCATAAAAACCAGAAAACAAGATCTCACACAATTCATCAAACAACAAAACATACACACATACACATTGCCATTTTACAAGAAACAAAACTACACAGAACACAAAATACACCTACATTTCATAATTTCACCACCATTCGACAAGACGGGACCAATGGCGGTGGTGGTGGACTCATCACCTTGGTACACAAATCCATCAACTTTTCAGATATCAGTGCACATACAGTCACTTCTCCCTCCACATGACACTACAACAGAAATACAATCAGCATATGACAGGGTGGATAGACAAGGATTGTGGAAGGCATTAAGAATAAATGGAGTGGATGGGAAGTTGTTGAAGGCAGTGAAGAGTATGTATGAGGGTGCTAAGGCTGCAGTGCGTGTGGATGGCGAACTGAGTGAATCTTTCCATTTGAAGGTTAGATTGAAACGAGGATGTGTCATGTCTCCATGATTGTTCAATCTGTACATGGATGGGGTTATAAAAGAGATACAAGGTCGGGCAGTGGATGTTGAAGTGGCCCTAGTGAGAGAGGGCAGTGTTTGGAAACTCCCTGTACTGTTGTTTGCAGATGATACTGTATTGTTGAGCGAAGACGAAGGGGAGCTGCAAGGCTTGGTAGATGAGTTTGGGAGAGTGTGTAAGAAAGGGAATCTAAAGGTGAATGTAGAGAAGAGTAAAGTGATGGTCTTTGAGAGAAGTGAAGCCAGTGAATGTACAGTGAGATTGGATGGGAAGGATATGGAGAATGTGAGTGCATTTAAGTACTTGGGTAGTGTGATGAGTAAGGATGAAAGTCTGGAGGGTGAAGTGCTTGAAAGGGTGCAGCAGGGAAGGAAGGTTGCTGGTTCGTTGAAAAGTGATAAGAAACAGGGAGGTGAGCATGGAAGTGAAAAAGTTGTTACATGACAGTATTGTGATACCAACTCTAACATATGGAAGTGAAGCTTGGACCCTGTTGGAAGGACAGAAGTCAAGATTGAGAGCAGTGGAAATGAGTTATTTGAGAGGAGCATGTGGAGTTGTTACAGGAGAGACAGACTAACAAATGAGGAAGTGAAGGAGCGTTGTGGTGTGGTTGTGGACGTGATGAGAAGCGTTAGGAGAAACACGTTAAGGTGGTTTGGGCATGTGGAGAGGATGGAGAGTGAAAGACTGACGAGGAGAGTGTATGTGAGTGAGGTGGAGGGGGCGAGAGGGAGGGGGAGGCCGAGGATGAGATGGAGGGATGGAGTGGAGAGATATATGAGAGAGGGGGGTGTGAGTTGGGAGCGGGGTAGTGAAATGGCGGGGTACAGAGCGACATAGAGGCGATTTGTTTGTGGCCATCCCGTGCGGGATTGAGGCGTCTGGCAATAGATAGATAGATAGAAAATACGCACTGGTAACAAATCACACATAACAGTCGCCAGCACATACATTCCCCCCTAATCGTCCCCCACAGTACCACGCAGTTACTCTCCACAAATACACCACATCACTAACATACCCAACATCATCCTGGGTGGTGATTTCAGCACAAAGGCATTGACCTGGCATGTCAACAACCCTGACACAGACAGAGGGCTGGTACTACAATCCCCAACAGATCATCTTTTCATACTGAATAATCTCCATCAACATTGCCATGTCCTACACCAAGCCCTCCTCCCATCATCCTCAGAGATCACCTTTTGCTCCCCAAACCTTGCCCCCACAACATCCTGGAGAGTGGTGAAAACCCTTGGATCTGATCACCTCCCAGTCATCATCACTACCAAATCCAGAATCACCCCAGCTGGCCACAAACACACATACACTAATTATAAAAGAGCCAACTGGGAGGTCTTCACAACTGAAACAGAACAACATTTCGAAACATTAAACAGTACATCTATCACAGACATCAACACCGCTGTGCACACTTTCAATGCAATTATACAAAATGCAGACAAAAGACACATCCCTAGAGGCAACAGAAAGAGACACAACCCCATCTTCACACCAGAAATTCAAGGCCTCATCAGTCAACGGGACACATTATGACACTTTCCAACACCCTGTACACAAGACACCGTACAACAAATATACGAACTCAACACTCATATAAACAGTAAAATATCAGAACAGCAAACATTAAACTGAAATAATTATCTCAAAACACTTGACCACAAAACAAACACCTGCAAACTCTACAAAACACTAAACAGCATCACACTCTCCAACAGCAACACTGCACAATCACACGCTGCCGTCACAACAACAGACACTATACCATCAAACAGACAACAAGCAAACACTCTCATCAATCAGTTTTCACATGTCAGCCATCTAAACCCCCATCGTGATGACCGATGTATCATTCGACGTAAGAGACAGTTCCCCACAGACCCAGACAACGCACGTTTCACTTACAACCAGACGAAGCACATCATTAGCAGCATTAAACACTCATCTGCCTGTGGACCAGACAATATAAGCAACATTCACCTTAAACACCTTGGACCACAAGGCATACAAGCACTCACAACATATGAAACTACAACTACTCACACAACATAGTACTCAACATCTGGAAGCATGGCATTATCATCACTGTTCCTAAACCCAACAAAGACCCCACATTACTGTCCTCACACCACCCCATCACACTCCTCTGCACCCCGTCTACAGTCACTGAATGACTGGTACTACAAATAGTTACACCTCACACACCCCTAACCCCATCACACCATGGCTTTAGGCCACTCCACAAACACTCTTCTTACAAACCTTACACAGAGAGTTTTTGACGGCATTAATTCAGCTAAGCCACCACACAGAACGCTTCTAGTCACACAAGACATTAGCAAAGCTTTTGATGCCATCCCCTGCCACAACTGCACAAACAAAATATTCAACACAAACATGCACAATAGCACAAAAAGATGGCTGGCAAACTATTTAGCAGGCAGATGTGCACATGTAAAATTTGCCGGTCAGTCTTCGAACATCAGAAACTTCACAAATGGCGTCCCCCAAGGATCTGTTTTGTCCTCTACACTCTTTCACCTATACTTGCACGACATACCCACATCCCACACACCACAGATACACATAGCTTCCTGTGCAGATAACATAACACTTACATGTTCACACCAAAATGCAAACACAGCTGCACACATCCTTCAACCTTACCTCAACACATTACACGAATGGTTCACCACAAACAGGCTCAAAATAGCCCCAGCCAAATCCACAGTGACCCTTCTCACAAACTGGACAGCAGAACACAGTCACATTCCACACCTCACCATAAATGACACTCCCCTACCCCCCCCCACACACACACACAAAATCCTTGGTGTAACATACAATACATCAGTGTCATTTAAACAACACATCACAAACATTAAAAATAAAATAACACCAAGACTCAGTGCCTTGAGGTCACCTGCCCATACAAAATTTGGACACAACAAAGAAACCACCACTAGAAGTTGCTCTTTTGCAATCTGCCTTCATCCGTATGGGGGGACAGGGAGGGAATTAAGGGAAGTTTGTATAGAAACTGCTTGTTTATTTTGGCACCACTGTGTGAAGTTTTCCAGCACCATAATATAGCGTAACCATTCATTATATTAGAATAATTGGGGGGGAAAGACCCAGTCCCATAAATCCAACTTGGGGCAGCAAAGGTGTTGATGGTGATGATGAGGATAATGATGTGATAGAAGAAAGCTTTTGCAGTGTCAGAGTGTTTGCAGATATGGTGGATTACAGTACACTATATGTGCAGCTTTTCCAAGCAGCTTATTTTGCCTATTACACCTTACTGCTCTTCTCTGTGTTACGTAAATCATTCTGTCACCATACACTACATAGATAATGTGCAAAAGGATATCAACCAGCCATATCCAAAAAGAAATTGCTATGGAAGAGGTGCTTGGGAGCTTCCTTACCTGACGAGAACACGGTCCTAGGCTAGAGGTAGTTCTAAAGCATTGTAACTTTTTCCATATACAATTGAACCTATATCTGGAATTTTATTAACCAGACTGATGTAGAAATTGGATTTTAAGAGCTTATTGTATGTATTTTCTTTCACTAGGTGCATGGTGCTGACAGTGAGGGAACCAGTGCCGTTATAACCATATGGAGACCAACAGAAGATCTCATAGAGACACTCACTGAAGGATCCTTCTTCTCTGTGCAGTACCTTTTGGCTTCAGAATACAGGTGGGGACAACGACATACTGTATATTATGTCAGGGATGAAAATAAGTACAAGTGACTTTTTCCTTTGGTGGAGAGATGAGAGAGGAGGGTGTGAGCTGGGAGCATGGCAGTGAAATGGTGGGGGACAGGGTGACATGGAGGCGATTTGTTTGTGGCCACTCCTTATGGGATTAAGGTGTCTGGCAGTAGATAGATAGATAGGATAGCTTTGTGATGCACTCACCTGAGCAGTTGTTGTTTTTCCGTAACCCTGGCAACAACAACTGCTTCTCCTGACTAGTGAATAAATATTTTAAGGAGTCATGAATTCTGTATGGAGTTGTCAAGCTTGGGATGTTGTGTTCAGTACAACAAGGTTTTTGTACAAGACCAGTTCATACTTACTTGGACACAGTAGTGACAGACTGAGAGAGGATAGTGTCAAGCAGAGGTTCCCAACTGTGTGACATGCACCAGCAGTGTTACATTTGAGTTTGCCAGTGGTGGTTGATGAGACTTCTTTCTTTTGATTGAAATTTATTGCTTTTTAGATGGCCTGAACCAGTAGCCAGAAAAATTAAAATAGTTCAGCTATCTTTCTATTTAACTTGTGCAGAAGGGGCTCTCAGCAACTGACCACCACATGGCAAAGCAAGTGGGAGAATTTTCCCCAAAGCTTCCTTTTCAATTATTCTCGCATTGTTACCCCACTCTGCCTCACATCTGGTGCTGAACTGAACTCTGTGTGGCGTGAGCTGGACGTGGCGGGCGTGGTACTAAGAGTAGGACTTTTTGCTGGACTTCCACAGCTTGTACACATCATCAACCACCATGCTAACATACACTTAAGTTCTGGGAGAGTCTGAGGGTAAGCTTGGCATTTGTAGGCTGCTTTGTATTTTTGCTTGAATAATACTCCTGAATACAATATGCCTTACATCTTCATTCAGAGTTTGACACCTGTTTATGAATACGTAGATGAAGAGAATGAGTTACAGAGAGGCAAAGGCAATGATGACTTTTCCTCAGATACAGGAATCAATGTATCAGGATAATGTGTTGGGGTCATTGATAGCTGTGATGATGATGATGATGATGATTTTTTTTTTTTTTTTAATGCTAGGAAGAAGGAACCAAAGGCTAGGAGCCTACAAACTATTCCTTCCAAGAAAAAAACAAAAACAATACAAGAGAGAACCAAATTTCAAGGTCCAATCATTTCGAGATGCCTGGACACACTACATTTGAAAGACTGGAGATCATAGGAAGTAGGAAATACAGACAGAGGGAGACAGTTCCAGAGTTGACCTGTTGCATAAATGAAGGACTGGGAGTAACAGTTAACTCTTGCATTAGAGAGTTGGACAGAAAAGGGATGGGAGTTTGTTGCTGGATGGGTGCTACGTGCCCGTTGTAGAGGTGGAGGGATGCAAGCAGACAGTTCAGAGGATGATGATGATTACTGTTTGCTTTCCTCATTTACAGGAGTCAGGACATGAGGATACAGTTGTGGTGGGGTCTGTGATAGGGGTGGTGAATGGCAGTTGGCGGGGACACTCCAGTGAAAGGTTTGGCTCTGTCCACATTACTGAACTCACCACCATCACCACCACTCCCTGCAGCCGACATCTCACTGAGACCATCTCACACCTTAAGAACAGCATTAAGGTTAGAACAGATGAGTTAGTTAAGGATGAATAACTATATATAAAAGGCACTGAGAAGTGTCAGTGTCAGAGGCAGGGTTGCGAGAGGCAGACTGTAAAAGACCTGGGCGGCAGTCATAGAGTGTGACCTCAGTGATAAGAGACTGAATAGGGATAGGGAGGCTGCCAAAAATTGAGCAGCATGGAGAGCCACCATTAGACGACGAAAGCCAATGCATACACCCTTGTTGGAGCCTTTGTAAACAATACAAAAGTCGGCCTTGGATAGATTCAGTTTAAGAGGTGACTGGATGTTTTTTTAATTACATAATGCCACTAGGAGAAGTAGGCTGGTCATCTACCCTTAAATGGACTGAACTACAATAGCTCCCTCTGGCCTACACCTCAGAGGGGGGAGTATGGGATTGGCAATTACCATTTATATATTGAAGCCATATTTAACAGGTTCCCAAGGGCAATTGATCAGTAAGTTCAAGAGAGACAGCATTACAGTCCTTCCCTAAAGTAACAACCCACCCCACAGGATATGGATAGAGGCTTCAGTTTGTGTTAGCTTACGGTATTTAGTTTTCATTGGCTTGAAATTTGCCTGATTTTGTGTACAGTAAGTGACATGGAGATGATTTCTCTGTGGCCACACCGTACAGGATTGAGGCGTGCGGCAATAGATGGATATCAGTAGGTAGACAGATGTTATAAATACAGACTTCAGTTAGTTTTGAGTTATTTTATCAATGCGTTATTATTGGCTTGATTTTATTTGTGGTAAATTTAAGATACAGTACTAGGCTTGAGGTAGCTACTCTTATTTTAATTTTCACTGGTTAGTACTTTGTGTGACTTTGTGTTTGATGAATTTTAAATCAAATCATATCAAATCAAATGCTGCCATTCTTCATCTTCAGGGTTTCCTGATGAATCTAAACCCATCACGTCACGACCGATTTCCAACCTCCGATATCCCCCAGTCCCGAGCATTTTCGGATTTTTTTTTTTTTTTTTTTTTTTTTCTCAAACCTTTTTTTTTTGTGAGAAATTTTGAAAATTTATATATATATCCCCCTCCTGAGGGTATAAATAGTGGTACAGGTGTTGTGACAGACCCACGTGTTTTCCCTCTTTCACGTTACCTGGCTAAAGAAAACGAACTATGGAAGGGTTAACTAATTCAAGCCACTTTAAATTAAGTGTTTATTTTTGTATTTGGTACGAATTTATGTGTAGTACAAGACTATATTGGTTTTCACATATTTATATAGGCAATAGAAGCATTGTTCAGTCACCAAACACATCCATATATGGCACCTTCCTTTATGACATTACCACCTCATCACTTCTGTTTGTTTCTTGCTCTAGCTTCTTTATTTCTTTGTCCTCCATCTCAGGAATCACTTTCACCGTGAATTTCGTCATTGGAGAGATCGTGGGGCAACATACCTTTACTGGCCAGGTTACTGCTTACAGGTGAATTGCCCAGTGTGGGGGGGAGGGGGGTTAGGTGGGGCCAGGCAGTATCCCTACTTGACAGCAGATAGAGGAAGGTCTCCCACATATGCCTACCAAAAATCACCCATGAAACTTGAAAATTGTGCAAATTATGACCCTTGCAATTGCGCAACGTACCCATACGTCGATGGGTGTAGCTGTGATAAAACGTTGCGACATACCCATACGTCGATGGGATTCCTTGGGTTAAATCAAAACAGATCAAATCAAATGCTGTCATGCTTCATCTTCAGGGTTTTCTGATGTATGTAGAGTTTGGTCATGGTACAGCTGATGTTTTTATGGAGTGAAAGCTAAACCAATTGCCAGAACCAGATAATTATTAATGAACAGTTGCTAGAAACTGTTCGAGGGGATATGAGATATGTAATGAATGTTGTGGTACTGTAATGAAAGTTTTGTTATATCTAATGCAGTTCTCTATCTGTCGGGTTTTTTCTAGCTCACTGACCCTTTTTCCTTCATCATTGGGTAGGAAAAAGAAGTCTTGATGACAGTGATAAGGTTGGCTAATTCAGTACTTATATTTCCCTTATAAGGATATGAAGAAATTGCTGCATGAAGGTGATATGAAGCTAGACAGACAGTATGACAGCCAGGCTTTTGCAAATTTACAAGAAACAGCAGGCGGCAGACAGAGAATGACAGCAGAAAAACACCAGACACAGAAAGCAAGGAAGCAGCTAATGTGTCTAATCCAGAAGGAAGTTAAAATGAGTGTGCTACTAAGTCTCCTGATGATATAGAGTCCAAGAAAACGTCAAATCCCAAACTAAGTCATCCTGAGCAGTGTAAACGAGAGGTACACAGGAAACTCACAGTTCTGAATCAGTATGGGATGGGCTCATTTATATCCAACATCCGTTCTTCTGCCTCTGAAAGTGCTCAAAATCCCTTAAGAGTTCCCTTTAAACATGAGTAAGGTGGAAGAATGAGGCAGTTTGGGACTCTGACTTATGGCATGCCTTTAACTTGAGGCTCTGTGTTATTATGGTAGAGCTTAACTTCAGTACACCATCTACTCTCTGTCCTTCTCAAGCAACAAGAACCATTTAGAGCCCGTTTCAACTCCTTGGCTCTTATTCTCTAAGTTAAGGGAGTTACCTGGCCCTTGACCCCCATTGTATCACCATAGAACCCATGTTAAATCTACATTTAAATATCATGAATCTGTAAGCTATAATTTTTCACTTCACACATCTTCATCACGTACCGAGTTGTGGCTACTATCATCCTCATCGTGACTTTCTTTCCCAGTTAATGATATGGTTAGGTATTTATCTTTTTCAGTGCAGATTAGATGCGAGTATACTGGTCTTCCATAGTATTCTGTATACTGTATACAGATTATATATAATAGAATATCAGTACAGCACTTACTTTATAAAAACTACCCAATTTAGGACCCAGCATACATGAGGTAAATAGCTGTCTGGAGATAACAAGAACAGAATAAAAACCATGTCACTGGACTGAAGGGGAAAAAATGTATCCTAATGGCTGATAGAGGGCATAATACTGAGATGCTTAACTGCAGTTTCACTATGTAACCCATTTAATCTGAGGTCATTCTGAATTTTGTTTTGGGTACTCTCAGGCAGTTTTATTCAGTGCACAGCAATTCCTCACTCAGAATTCCTAATGTGCTGTTCATGTGGTTTAGTGCCAAAGAACAGTACTGTCTATTTTTGTTCCTAAACCATGGTGGACAGTCTAAAAGAGAAGGGAAATTACTGTAGCCTTCCATAATCTGAGAGCTTATATATATGACAGTATAATATAGTATGGCTTTTTTTTTTAAATTGTTCACCCTAGTGTTCCCCTTTAAGGTATTTGTGGGATCTGTGGCTCTAGAAAAACTGTACTCCAAGGTAAATAGAGGATTATGAGAAGTCTTGCATATGTACAGTGTGGATGGAAAGCTGTTGAAAGCTATGAAGGCTTTTAATGAAAGTGTGAATGATAGGGGTAGCCTTGCGAGAGTCAGATGGATAAAGACCTGGGACAAGATCATAGAGTGTGACCTCGGAGATAAGGGACTGAATAGGGAGGATGCCAGTGATTGAGCAGTGTGGAGAGTTGCCATTAGGTGACCTAGATCAACCTAGGCAAGCATGCTGGAGTCTTCGTAAACAGTACGATATGATGAATGTACTGAAAGATGTGTAAGAGCAGGTGAATGTTTAAATGAGTGATTAAATGTTGAAGTGAGACAGTGGTGTGTTTTGACTGAGGTCTTGAGAGAGGTTGAAATCTTGAGTTGCAGTTTATATGAAAGGTTAAAATTAAAGTCATGGAGAGAGAGGGATGAGGTTGGTAATAAATGGTGAAGGCCATCGTATCTGATGTGTGTGGATGATGATGTGTTGCCTATAAGCAAGGGTGAATAGGAGCTTTGCAGATTGGTGTAGAGTTCTGTTGATGTCTGTGAGTGTCAGGCTTTTAATTTAAATGCAGATAATGGTAAAGTGGTGGTTATTTATAGTGTTAATAGTCTCTCTTTTTATTAATGTCCAGTGATGACATGGATGAGTAGTAACTCGGTGAAGCAGTCAGGGTGTGTTAGCTCATCACAAAAGCCGTCCCTGCAACACACAAGACTGGCCACTTCCATATATTGACCACCTGTGTTAAGTAAAAGCCAGCACTCATTATACTGATTGAAAAATGCCCTTGTGTATGCAGTATTTCGAGTTATTTATGAGAGAAAAAAAAGTAATTGGTATTCAAAGCTTTCGTTACCACCTCAACATTTTACCAAGTCCAAAAATCTGCTTATAATAATACTAATTGGCAATCTTCGAATCCAAGGTGGCCACAATCCTTTAATTCTAGTATCTCAAAATTTAAATTTGCACAGAAATATTAGTTGGCTACTCTCAAACATTATAATATTACAAAGTCCAAAAATTCGCTGCCAAAATATTTGGCTGGCAACTGGGGACCAAAATGGCCGTGCGTGTGTGTTAAGGCTGTCGGCACTGTTGGTATAGTTGTGGACAAAAATTTTGTTCCACATCAAACAATTATGAAATTCACGTAGCGTTCTGAGAAGGTCATTCTCTGAAGCTGGCTTCACTGGCTTTGCTATTTATGAAGTGGCTCATTATTTATGTGCACAGCTTTGTCTCCACTGGTCATTTCTAGAGTTGCCCCATCTCTTGCCCTTCCTCCCTCACCCACTACAAGCAGTTATGGGCAGGCAGCAAGGGCAAAGGTATGGCGCCATGGTTTTTAGGGGTCACTTTATTTTGGCTAATTTTTGTCTCTCTTTCAGCTCTGTCTCCAGACACTCTTCTGATTAAGGCTCGACGCCGAACCTGCTCACCTTAAACAACGCAATCGACTTAGGTATATTTTTTGGGCCCCCAAAAGGGCCAAATTTTGCTTTTTTTTTTTTTTCTTTTCCAAAATTTGCTCACTTTTTGCCTTTTTTTTTAATTTACAAAATTATTTTTTCGAGTTCTTATATCACTTATATTTTTCCACTTAATGTATTCTGCACGAATTCGCTTTGTTTCAGAACACCATTGTTAATCATTTGTGGCTTATAAGTTTTAAGCCAGTTTGAAAACCATTCGTTAAAAGTTGAGTCAGTTCAGTATAAATTACTCAAATGAAAGAACCACCATAAAAGGTCCGAAGATAAAACAAAAAAGAAAACTTCAATTTTCATTATTATTAATACAATATACAATACAGTAATAACAAACACTAATAAAAAATACATCAAAAACAGCATCATAGCCCATTGCAGAAGACAAATCTTGGAGGGAAGCCACCCGACTTGCAGGGGAGGCTACGATCATGAAGAGGCTTCACACGGCAGGGCAGGCGAGGACACACACCACATGACTTCCTGTCTTCACACGACAGGGCAGGGCAGACCACCACCACCACAGGGCTTCACACGGCAGGACAGGGCAGGGCAGGAGACCACACCACCCCGAGTATTCTCACGGCAGAGCAGACCACAACACCACCACCAAGGGTCTCACGGCAGGGGAGACGACCACGACAACCACCAACACCAGGCATCTCACGGCAGGAAAGGAAACCAAACATCAGCAGGGGATGACCAATCTGGCAAGGGAGCAGGGTAAAAGCAGGCGCCAGCATGACCTGTGGAATAGTTGTGTATTAGTTGAATTCATTGTTAGCTTTGGTTATTTTACAGTTTTCTTACACTGCAAAAGCTGTCTTAACACTACCCCTAGCACCTTTTTCTTAACTGTATTTCTGCATATGGTTATTGCTGTATTTTATTCTCCAAATGATGTCTAGTGTTAATATATAATAAAATAGAGCCAAGGAAGAGGTCCTGGGTATTTCAGACATACTTATCAAACTCTACTAAAGATAATGTCATTGTAAAACAGTATTTTTTGTGATAAACATTCTTTAGATATAGGCAAACGTTAAGTACTTTAAGCTAGGGTAATGAATTTATCAGCAATGAGGTAAATAACACCAGTCTTTACTCAGCATAAGATGGGGAGGCCTCTGTCAGTCGTAGTTATTAGCCATTGTATTTACTATGCTTAACGAAAACATGTACACCATTATCGTGTACAACTTATTACCATCGCAAATAGCACTCAGATTTACGTGTGATTGACCAATAAAGCCTGTTTTGAGTTCAGAGTGTATTATCAATCCCCATTGTAAGACAAAATGGTATATCTATAGCTTCAGTTATTTACAGCCATCTTTGAATAACTGAATTACTGGCTTTATCAAACGGGGTGAAATTAAATTAACGTAAACCTGCATAAAAGTTTGAGATTCATCGAAATAAAAAGACTGGGCTTGTCAAAGGCTAGATATAATTGGTGGGCTTATCAAACAAATATAAAAATACCCAAAAATTCCTGGGACAACATACACCAACAATACCTACCTCGGTAGACAGGAGCCAGCCCAGAGTGACTGGCAAAGTAAACAGTCCCAGATCATACAAAGAACTAGGCTCAAGGCTGCCAGGCAAGCTGTTTCATTGTCTGAACCTCGAAGCCACCACGCCATTGCCCCACACACACAAAACTGTATCGTTAACTATGGCCGACACTGCTTCGGGTGTCATGTGTGAAATGATGATGATGGTTCCTTAAATATTTTCGTTCCCCCTAAAATTTCTGGTTAAACGTTTTCTATGATTAATAAAGGGGTAACTATGTTAAATTGATTGTTTTTATATCTTATCCTTGGGTCCCTACGCTCCTGTGGGTGCAATGAATTCTACTCTGTGGTGTATTCCATTTATTAGATTGCATTAAAATCAATTACACACTCGTATTCTTCGTTTTATTCATGCCCTTGTTGCTGCTGCTCCTGTCGTTCTTGTGGTCGTAGGTTGGTCTGTACGTGATCCCAATGGACTGCAGGCTGAAGTTTCCCTTTCCTGAAGTCCACCGTCCTCCTGTATGGAGATAGGGGGCGTTTAGAGATGGTTATGTGACCTGGCTGCTGCACCGCCTGGTGTGGTGTGCTGGGGTGTGTTGTGGTGCATGGATTGTGTGTGTGATATGATGTGCTGTGCTGGGACAAAAACTACGTATTAAATAAATATGTATATATATATTATTGGTCCAACCTTTGTCGTACGTCTGGCAAACCAATCTCAGGCATATGATCATACAGCATAACACAATAACTTTACCAAATCATTAAAATCCCTCTAAAAACATCAATATATCGCTAGTTCATTACCTTATGGTGGAAAATCAGGTGGAATTTACAAGTATAATAGGAGAATGGACTGGAAAATCCTCCGTGCTGGGGTCAGAGCGGTGTCGCAGCAATACAGATATCAGTCGCCGGCAGACCTCCGTGGTGCGAGGTGTGCGGTTCAGCTCTACTCTGCCACATTCTCTGGCTCTGTCTTTCTGTGCCTGTCTCTATATCTGTCACTGTTTTTGTCTGTATATCTGTCGTTGTCTATCTCCATTTCTATCGGTCTGTCTCATACAAACACAAACAGTTTTGCACTATACCATCATAATATCTA
>JAGKTI010001465.1:67720-84493 GCA_018397915.1 Birgus latro | reverse complement strand
CACTCCACCAGCCAGTCACTCCACCAGCCAGTCACTCCACCAGCCAGCTACTCCTCTAGCTAGTCACTCTACCAGCCACTCACTCCACTCTCCAGTCACTCCACCAATCTTTCCACCATACAACTGGCCATTCATCCACACTAACAACCATTCCACCATCCATCCAAAAAACCACCAGCCATCCGCTCCAGCAACCAACCATCCAGGAGTGGGAGGTGGTTGAGGGGGGTTACCCGGATCCAGGAGGGAGGGCCTCGTGGGTGGTACGCCGCTCGCACGCTAATTGACCTGGACCGGGACGGGGAGGGGTGGGGGAGAAGGGGAGGGCCTGAGGGAGGGGAGATGGAGGGGAAGGGGTAGGACGAAGAGGAGGGGGGTGAAGGAGAACGTAAGGGAGGGGAAAAGGGGGCCTGAGGGAAAGGGCAGGGGTTTGGAAGGGGGATACAGTGGTGAAGAGCACGGATGGAAGTGGGGAGGGGTGATGGGGAGAAGAGGAGGAAGACCTAAGAGAGGGAGTGTGAGAAGTGGAAGGCCTCGGGAAGGGGAGAGGGAGGACATGAGGCAATAGGTGGATGAAGGAGGGAGGAAGGTGGAGAAGTGTTGGAGGAGAGATAATGCTGGGAGGAAAGGGTCTGAATGAGAGTTAGGATGACAGCTGTTGGAGGGTTTTGGGGGTGAGAGAGAAGACAGTGGATAGGTGTGAGCTGACGAACGGATAGGGTCACCAGGGAGAGATGATGGGGAGGGTTGAGGAATGAGAGGAGAGGGGGAGAAGTGATGGTGAAGTGACTCGGTAAGGAAATTATAGAGAAATAAGGGAAGGTTGAGGTGTGTGAAAGGGAAGAAGGGGAGAAGTTATGGAGGCGCTGGAGAGGCGCAAGGTAACGGATGAGATGATGAGGGAAAGATGTAAAGGGGAGATGATAATGGAGACGGGACAGGGGTACAGGTGTTGGGTGGAGTAAGGTGTGAGGTGCGAGGGGAGAGTTATCGCAGGGGATGGGGTGAGGGTGGAGGGTTGTGGGGTGAGGGTGGAGGGTTGTGGGGTGAGGGAGAAAGATATGGACTGAAGAGGAGGGAAAAGGTGAGGGAGAATGGAGGGCATGAGAAAAATGGCGAAGAATAGGGGGAATGAGGAAAGTGTTGCAGAATAGACGGTATGAGGAAGATGATGGAGAATAGAGGATATGAGGACGGCGAGGGGAAAAGAAAAGGTAAAAGGATGTTATGGGATTACGAAAAGGGGAAGGTAAGGAAGATTATAGAGCTGTGGGATGAGGAAGGAAGAGTGGGATGGGATGAAAGTTTGGTATGGGAGAAAGGTGGAAGAAAGGAAAGGGGAAGAGGTGTCGAAGGGGCGTGGGGTGAGGGAAAATAAAAGATGGGCTGGCTGAGGTATAAGGCAGAGCAAAAAGTAGGTGAGAAAGTGAGGGTGATGGAGTGGGTTGGGGAATGTGTGCTGAAGGGGGGGGGAGACTGTGAAAGGTAAAAGGTGATTATTAGTCAGAGGCTTAGAATAAGAAGATGAATTATAATGGGGCGGGGAATTGTAAGGGGGTGGGGAAGGCAAGAGATGGTGGGGAAGCAGTGGGGGAAGGAGGGGAGCAGAATGGGGAGGAATGACATGTGAGGGCGACGGGATATTGCGTGATGAATTATTTTTCTTTTTAATCTTGTTCTTGCCACCGCCAGAAGAATTTAGTCAGCTTAGGAGAGAGATCTTGCAGTGACAATATGAGAGCTTCAGCTTGTTCTGAGTATGAATGGCCACTGCTAACCTAAAGAAAATCATCATGTAGTAGCAAACATTAATTTAGAACAATAAACGTCATGGAGAGGGAGAGGGAGAGAGAGAGAGAGAGAGAGAGAGAGAGAGAGAGAGAGGGGGGGGGGGAGAACGAATTTTGCGGTCAGATCTCATAACGCTTATTCTCCCGTCGACCAGCGAGGGTTCCTACCGGCGTTAGTTATATTTTAATGGACTGGAACTTATGCTCTATATGTTTCCCAAGACAACTGAAGCGACAATGATTTAACCTCTTAAGCCTGAGCACATCGTTTCTTTTATTCTTACTGCTACTAGATAATTTTATTCTGATAAGGCAAGCCCCCTATTGTAGTGAAATTTATCGAAGACTGTTCACCTCTTCCGATCAGATAATAATGTACTAGACAGAATATTATCTTCTGAAGTTAGCAAGAATATTATGAAGAAATTAACTGACTACAACCATCATGATGTATATTTTCTAAGACAATGAATGGGTTTATGATAGAATGGATGATGATGATGATGATGATGATTGATGATGATTGATGATGATGATGATGATGATGATGATGATGATGATGATGATGATGATGAGGAGGAGGAGGAGGAGGAGGAGGAGGAGGAGGTGGTGGTGGTTCTATATCGTACCGTAGATTCAGTGAGCCGATTGAGGGCCCTGGTTTGGTTAAGCTCGTGAGGCAAGTGTTGTATATTTAAAGCCAGAGTCGTAATACACTAAGGAAAAGACGAGAAGAAGGTAGAAGAGGGAGAGAACGAAGAACTATAGAAATAAAAAGGGAAAGAAGATCAGAAAAAGACAAAGAAAAGAAGGAGCGTTAACTAAGGGTGAAGAAATGTGGAAAAAATTAGCAGGCAGGAAAAGCTGAATAAGAAAAGACATTAAAAAGAACTAGAAGAGGACACAAAGGTTCTAACTCTTCGCCGCCGCCAAAGAGTCGGTGAGTCAATTGAAGGGCTTGGTTTAGTTAAGTTGATGAGGCAGGTGTTGCATATTTAAGGCGGGAGCGGTAATTACAACTTTCCTTACGCGGATCTGACACGCCACACCTCTTGCATGGCTAAAAGATGATACCTTCCATCCCTGCCTACCCCACCTCCAACCTCCCTCTCTCCATCCCCCCTCCCTTCTCCCTCTCTGTTCACCTTCGATCTTTTTCTCCACCCCTCCGAGCCTCTCTTTTCTCTCCACACCTCCGATCACCTCTCTCCACACCTCCGATTCTCTCTCTCTCTCTCTAAAAAGTGAAAAAATGAAAATCTCCGCGCTCGAGCAGTCACAGGGAATCTCCTCTCTGAAGCTATCTCGTGCTCCCAATCTCACATCTGCCCCATCTGATTGTTGTTTGTGGTCGGAGATCCACTAGTGTACAGTCACCGCAAAAAGTCTTGGAACCCCGTCACCGTGTTTGTACATTTTGAAACACGTAACGAAAAATACTGAAGCAATTTACTGTATGTCCTCTTCTATTACAAACCTCATACTGTTTTTCATATCGTTCACTTTGGCAATCTTAGGAGGAGTTAACCTGAATTTTAAGCTAATCAAAATTACCGGGAACAACGAAATATACGGAAAATTACCACTTACGTATCGTTCACTTATCGTTCACTATCCAATTTGATCGAAGATAAAGGCTATGTCCATACCTGTTTCGTCGACTGTACCTCCCGACACTTATTAGGGGTTGGATTTAAATTGAGCTGTATAACCATCCTTTCAGACCGACATTAGGGAGGGAATGGATGCGGAGGAGGGGTAGAGGGGTGAGGGAGGGGATGGAGATGAGGTAGAGGATGGTGAGAGATAGGAGAAAGGGAAGGGGGAGGAAGGAAACGGGGGAACGGATGGAGAAAGTGAGGAAAAGGGAGAGAAAGAAAGGTGAGGGGGAAGAGAGAAAAACAGAGGTGAAATAAGTGGAGGAGGAGGAGAAGAGGAGGAGAGAGAGGTGATGAGCAGAAGAGGTATGTGAGAAGGAGAAGAGGGAAGTTAAGGGAAGGAGAGAGAGGGATACAGTTTGTGTGGAGGAGGGGGAGAGAGGGAGGCAGGGGGGAGGTGAGGAGCAGAGGGTGATGGAGGGAGAGGTCAATTCTGCCGTCCTTAACACTGTGATCTAGAACGATTGGCGATAGTAAACATGATTAGGAATTTGACAGGGGTGGGTCGTGTCGGAAGGGCCACGCCATTGTAGCTCTTGGTGCCGAGTCTCAGAGAAATGCCAACGGTAAGCATGATTAGTGGAGAGAGTTTTAGTTGACTAAGGTTTAAGTGTTTGAGTCGAAGAGGTCCTTAAATTGAAATAAAAAAATATCTCCAGGGGTACAGAGTAAATCTGTCTTTATATTCATTTATTGCTAGACTATTTATTTTATTTACCTTCCATCTAAAGCAATGAAGCCAATGTAATAGTCTAAGGGATAAAGAGCGGGGAGACATGGGTATGAAATGAAAGACAATTTCTAACAATTACCGTACCTTACAGCGTGGAAGATCAAGAATTTGTGGGAAGCGACGAGTGATTGCTTGTACAGGAAAGGAGAGTGAGAAGCAAGGAAGCGAGAGGGATGAAACTGAGGAGTAAAGAGGGGAGAAAAATAGTAAAGTGAAAAGTTAAGTAGTGACGCGGATATAAGTGAGGTGTGAAGAAGGTAGGGAGGGGATAGAAGAGAAGAAAGCGAGGAAGAATGAGAAAGAATGGAAAAAGGAAAGGACGGAGGTAACGCAAGTGGCGATCCAAAAGGTGGTAAAGTTTGGGTGGTCCGTGAGACACTTTTTTTTTTTTTTTTTTTTTTTTTTTTTTTAGGTATGTGAGGACGAGGCCACATGAGACTGAGCAAAAAATAATCTGACGGTGTAATAACTTCCTCTGACACCAGCTCTACAAATACGGACTCTTAATCAACCCCTCATCCAGGTTTGCAGTTAACCCTCTCAGCTCTAGAACGTCATCAGGCCTCTAAACAATACTATGGGGACTCTACGTGACAGTGTTCTCATCGACTTAATTACACTTCACTGCACCTTCTAAGCAATCTATTACGCACACTACACTGTAAAATTGTCTTGCATGTTATTTACGGCTTTGTAATATCGACATACACTGCATAAATAACATATACCTGCAGGATATTATTAGCGAGCCACATGCAAACACTGGCGAGAAAAAGGTGCTAGGGAGCATTGTTAACCGAACAGAATACGAGTCGATACTATGATATCTATATGAGCTGAGGATAAGGATTCGGTTTCTTTCTTCTTACTTCCAAAAGCTTTTTCTACTTAACAGTGAGAGGAGGGGGGTATGGGGTGAGGAAGTAGGAGTACAGAGGGAGGAGAGCGGAAGGGAAAAGAGGGGGTTACGGGGAGGAGGAAGGAGGAGGGGGGGCGGACACGGGCGGGAGGCCTAGGCGGGCGGGCGTCCGGGGCGGGCGCGGGCGGGCGGGCGGAGGGCTCCCTTTGCGGGCAGGTGTGGCCGGGCGTCCTGGGCGGGCTCGGGAGGGCAAGCGGTTTCCCTTTGCGGGCATGTGAGGCGGGGCAATCTGGCGGCCTGGGCGAACGGGCAGGCGGCCTAGGAGGGCTTGCGTGGGTTGCATGGGCGGAACGTAAGTGCCCTGAGAGGGAGGCATGGACGGGTGCGGGCGGCCTGTGCGGTGCGGCTGACCTGGGTGCGTTAACTCCAACCATTCTAGAACTTTAAATAAGCCCTTCTGATCCATATCCAGTTCGGAAGCCTTAACCTGCTACAGCACCAGGCGTCTAGGCACTGGTTATGTGGTAACTGCTGAGCTACGTAAATGGATCCTAGAGTAACTATAATACCACCTGATGGACCGCACACTGCATTCAGAATCGCATGAAGGCAGAACCACTTGAGGGAAGAGATTGAGTATTTCTTCTCGTTTTCTTTGGAAGCTCCCTTGCACCTCGTCATGATCACTTTGTTTCTGCATAAGTTACGTAAAAAACCCCGCGAATGTTAAATCTGGAGAAATGTTATACAGTACATGATAGTAGCAGCATGCATTATACAAAATAAATCGCTACGGAAGAGGATCTGGAAAACTTCCTTAACTGATGAGAATACAGTTCCTTAAGTCTGCGTCCAGGGCAATGTTTCTCAGCGATTATCGTGCATCTCCTGCCTGCATCCTTCCTTGGGCTGGCTGGGTTCGGCTGGGCGGCTTTGCAAGAGGGCGGCTCGGCTGGGCGGCTTTGCAAGAGGGCGGCTGGGCTGGGCTGGGCTGGGCTACACGAGGCGTATATTACGATACATGGGGCGTCTATCTAACCCACGTATCTGAGTCTATCCGCGTCAGATCTCCCGGTTATCAGATCCAGACTCGAGTTATGTCCGCCATTTTAACGAGAGTATTGTGAGGCGGTGAGGCGAGAAGAATGAAAAAGGGAGGGAGGGAGGGAGAAGGGTAGGGAGGGAGGGAGGGAGGGAGAAGGGTAGGGGGGGGAGGAAGGGTTAGAAGGGATGGAAGGAAAGTGAAGGAGGGAAGGAGGAAAGCAGTGGAGAGGGGAAGAAAGAGTAGAAGGAGACCCAAAGTGAAGGAGGGAGGGAAGGAAATGCGGATAATGAAGAAATGAGTATGAGATGAGAAGGTGAGACAGGAAGAGAATGAAGAGAGGTGTGAAAATGGGAGAGAAAGAGAAGGGAGGGGAGAAACTGGGAAGGAAGGAAGGACGAAGAAAGGAAGGAAGGAAGGAGTAAGGAGAGGGAAGGAAGGAGTGAGAGAGAGGGAAGGAAGGAGTGAGAGAGAGGGAAGGAAGGAGTGAGGGAGAGAAAGAGAGGAGGGTGACACGTGGATACCTGATTGCCCCGACCCCGTGAAATGATTGCAAGAGGTTGTTAATCTGAGCATCGGCATATCTGATTGACTCGCTCCTGTGATCTGATTGTGCTGGGTCCTTGAGCATCGGAAAGAGAGGTGAGTGAAGTGTTGGGAGTGGGGAGGCAAGTTCGTGGATACCTGATTGGCGTGCTCCTGTGATCTGATTGTGCTGGGTCCTTATTAATCTGAGCATCGGAAAGAGAGGTGAGTGAAGTGCTGAGAGTGGGGAGGTAAGCGTGGATGCCTGATTGGCGTGCTCCTGTAATCTGATTGTGCAGGGTTCTTCATCGTTTCAGTACGATGACTAAAAAATAACATCAAGCAATGTTAATGTGCTGAAGGGACACCAATCTTACTGAAAAGGTTAGAAGCCATAGACATTAACTCATTACAACATATGTGGCTGATCCGCGGTGACAGGTGGATAAATTGGGTGGGCGGGAGACACAGGATAAAGCTTGGACTCTATTTTCTCTAACACTTCAGGCTGCAGTCTCCCTGAAAATGGATTCTGTGTAGCCTGAAACGTTACTGAAGAATTCTAGCTCTAGCCAGTAACTCCCGCCAATATCAATTATTCACTCACCTTAGTTGGGTAATGTATCTTTATTCATGACACCAAGAGACGCTTTTATTTACCACGAGTGCTACCTCGCAGTGAAGTGATTAACCTGATTTTTGACAGCAAGGATATCTGATTGCTTCTACCCTGTGATGTAATTCTTAAGGAGAGGAAGGAGAGTAACTGGACCTTATCTGAACGCGTTGGGCCTTCTCTGAGCTGAGTAAAAATTGACTGCCGAGAGCAAGCACGAAGTAGGAGTCATCACCATGGTATTCAAGGGAGTCATTCTTCCCTGAACCTAATAAAATCGTATAAGGGTACAAGGATAAAAGTACAGGAGCCGTCGTGTTACTTAAAGGATTAATGGAGATAGTTTCTAAGTCTCACAACGGGCGTTATCCCTAGAACCGAGTAAAATAGCCTGGAAACAGCAAGAAAAGGAGTCGCAAGAAAAGGAGTCGTAAGAAAAGAAGTAATTTACTGAAGAGGTTAAACTGAGCATGAAAAAGCTTGGAGACCTGCTCCTCCCCCCCGCCCCTCCACTCCTCCGAGATCTGATTGTGTGAGGTGCTTAATCTGATCATCGGGAAGTCCGTGTACCGCTCAGATTAAAGACTACACTAATATAGATGGCGTAACTCTGAGTGGGTTGTTGGGGGAGCAGGGTAGGAGGAAGGAAAGGGTGGGTAGGAGAGGAGGGGAAAGGAGGGAAGGAAAGGGATGCAAAAGAGGAGGAAGGGAGGGAGTGAAAAATGGGGAAGAGAAGGGCCGAGGGAGGAGGAAAGAGATGGGGAGGATGATGAGGGAGAGAGGAAAGGGAAGAGACTGGGAGGAGAGGGAGGAAGGAAGAACGAAAGGCCTTGAATAGGATCAACATAGCTTAACTCAAAATAAACATATCGGCTTACTTAATTTCCCTTAATTTCTAGCTGTCCCTCTATGGATGTGCCTATCTCCCTGTCCTGTCAGTGTCTCTATCTCTGTCTGTATTTCTAGTTTTCTGTCTCCGTCTTTCTACCTTGGTCTGTCCACCTGTCTCTCCTTCTGTCTGTGTCCATCTGCCCATCTCTCTTCCAGTCTCTCTTTCACAGACCCTTTACCAATTTATTAGTCTCCCTGTGTATGTCTGTTCTATCCCCTATCTCACCTCCCTCCTATCTCACTTTTCCAACATGACAACTAACAGAACCAATTTAAGGCTTGTCTCTATTTTCCCGCCTCTTGTTGTTTCACTACGACTGTCTCCCCGTTCCTATGTGTCTCTTTTCACCTGTCTCTTTCTCCGACTGTGATCCTCTGTCTCCTCTATTTATGTCTCTGTCACTCTGTGTTTCTCTCTTTACCTGTGTCTTGTATCTATCTGCCTTTCAGTATGTTTATCTGCCTCACCGTATCTCTGCTACAGTGTCTCCTGTTCTCCCCCTGACTCTTATCACCCCTCACCTCCCCAGCATCCTCTCCCTTCCTTACAACAAGAATGCTAACTCAGAACCAATTTATTGTTTGTCCCTATTTTCCTTTGTCTCTTTGTTGTCCCTGCCGTACTCTTTCCCTGTCTCTGTTTCCTTTTATCATCCCATCTCTGTGTCTGCATATCTCTCTGTCCTCACCTCCTCTCCCCCTCACCTTTCCAACACCCTCCCATCCCCTTCCAACATGACTGCTAACTCAGAACCAATTTGTAGTCAGACAATGGCCGGGTCTGAGAGAGAGGACCCGCTTGTGTCCAGACGCTGAACCAGATGCAGCGGCGGGCATTCCTCTCAGATAATCGCTTTGTGGCATAATTACACGCGCTGTTGGTAAGGAAAGGCTCTAGGAAATTGCCTGGATGGGGTTGCGACAGGGGTGGAAAGGTTGTGGGGGATGTGTGGATTGGGTGGTGTGGGGGGAGAAGGGTTGTTTTGTATGTGTGGAAGGGTTGGGTTGTGTGTAAATAAACTGCCAGGATGGGGTTACAAGGCTGGAATGGATGTGAAAGGGTGGAAAGGGGTGTACATGGGTTTTCCAGGGAGTTAGAGGGATTAGAGCGGGGTTGTGTTCTTGTGTTTTGTATATATGATGGGGATGGAGAGTTCTGTTGCGCTGCGTGTGTTGTGTTTTGGTTCGGGCAGGTGTTCTGTGGTGTGTGTGGGAGGAGGGGGACGGAGGTGTAAGAATGAGGATGGGAGGGAGGGTTGGTATGGGGGATAAAAGCGAGCTGAGCCTGACGGAGTGACGAAACCACTTTTCTTGCTCAGGTGGTCAGGAAGCCGCTTAGGACAATGTGCTTCCACTTATCTGTCCACCTGTCTGTGTGTTCCAGCCTCCAGGACACCTAATCGCAGAGATAATCAACGTTCATCCGTCACAATAGCCTGTCAAACATCAAAGTTATAATCCCTGACTTCATCTAGGTTCCTGACTCTAAGGCTGAATTTACACCATAGAAGTTGAGTCGATTCATTCACCGTTTAACTCGAGTCAAATTAATGATGATGATGATGATGATGATGATGATGATGATGATGATGGCAAAACTATTACATTTTCTCCCCTATGACAATAAAACAAATATAAAATCAAAGCCTGTATATATTCATGAAGGTTCTCTCTCTCTCTCTCTCATCTCTCTCTCCAGCTTGTGCGGTTCCTCTCCAGCTAGAGGGGAAGGAGAAAAGGGGAGGGAGGGAGGGAAGGAGGTGAAGGAAGGAGAGAGGGAGGAACTGAAGGAGGGAGTGGAGGGAGATGAATGAAGTACTTGATGGATGGATGGGTGGAAGGAGTGAGAGAAAGAAGAGATGGGGGGATAGGGGGAGGAGGGAGGGGATGAAGAAGAGAATGGAAGATGGTGAGGAAAGGAGATGAGGTAGAGGGTAGCAAAGAGGACTGCAAGAGGGAAGAGTAAGAGGAAGGGAGATATGGGTGGGGGTGAGGAAGGGAAAGAACGGGAGAGAGAGAAAAGAAGGGTACTGGAAGGAGGGAAGTGTGAGAGGGAAAAGAGGCAGGAGGAGGACAGGAAGACAGGGATGTTGATAATACAAATGAGAGAGGGTGAGGGGGTAGGAGGAGACACGAGGGAGGGGATTTGAGGGAGAGGGAGGGGAGACTGAGGGAGAGGGAGGGGGGACTGAGGGAGAGGGGGAGGGGGGATGTTCCAGAGCGGGTAATCAGCGGCGTCATAGATCAAGCGGTCATTTCCGAGGGTCCTGGTTGGTCACGCTGAGGTCTGGACGGGGGCGGGGAAGGAGGAGATGTTGACCCAGTACGAGATGGAGAGGAAGGGTGTAGGAAAGAAGAGGAAGAGGGAAAGACAGACTGAAAACTGGATGATAGGACAAATTATTCAAGAGAAACAGAGTACTGCTGATGATAATGACTAAGTGGGGGGAAGTGGTAAAAAAAAAAAAAAGAAATAAAGCAGATGGAGAGGTTGAATGAAACTAGGCGGAAAGGCAGGGTACAAGAACGATCAGGAAAAGGAAGGTTGATCGAGAAATAGGAAGAGGGGCAAGGCATGGGAAGAAATATGGGCGAGGAAGTAGAATGACAGGCACATCAAGACTATAAAATGTAGGGAGATGACAAATGTGATGATAAAAAATAATCTGCTGTCAATAATAAAAATAATCTGCTGTCAATAATAATAATAATAATGATAACGATGAAGGTGATTATAATGGTAATAATAACGACGACGATGACGAAAGCCCGTGGTCGTAACCTGTTCCTGGGAGTGGAGTGAGAGCACAGCGGGTGGATATCTGCTGCAATTACCTCCACCGCCACCACACACAGCGCCCAACCTAAGACCTCCCTCAACTCACTCGTAGCAGCCTTCACTATACCCCTCCCTGTTTACATAGATAGACAGAAACAGACAGACTTACAGACGGACAGATACAGAGAGATTAACAGGCCAACACGGTCTTCACCAGTAACCCTTTAGGAGTTACGGCCCAACCATAACAAGCTTGTATCATTAACCTTTAAATATATAAGGTGGTGCCTCTCTCAACTTATATATATCCTTGTTGCCGCACGATAACATTCAGCTGATGGACACCCCCTTCTAAATCTATAGGGCTAATGGCAGAGACTCTTGCTTTCCCCGTCAATCAGTCAGGCGATAAATAGGCACTCAGTTTTCAGGCAGTTATCGGTCGCACAATTGCCGGTAATAATCAGCAAAACAGGAGAATAATTATCTTTACTGCCAGGCTGGAGTGCAGGAAGGGAGGGAAAGAGGAGAAAGGAAAGAGGGATAGAGAAGGAAACCAGGTGAGAGAAGGGGAGGGAAAAAAAAGGGAAGGGAACAGAGGAAGGGGAAGATGGGGCGGGGAAGGGGACGAGGGAGAGGGAAAAGGGCAAGAAAGAAGGGGGATTAAGGTGAGAGAGAGAGAGAGAGAGAGAGAGAGAGAGAGAGGAAGTGGACGCGTGAAAGAGAGAGACAGCAAAAGGAAGAGGGACTGGCGGTAGGAGACGCCAAAACACCATAATTAGTGAAAACAGTCGCTTCCAGAAANGAGAGGGGGGGGGGGAGAGGGAGAGAGAGAGAGAGAGAGAGAGAGAGAGGAAGTGGACGCGTGAAAGAGAGAGACAGCAAAAGGAAGAGGGACTGGCGGTAGGAGACGCCAAAACACCATAATTAGTGAAAACAGTCGCTTCCAGAAATAGATCCAGGAGTGGCTAAGGCGGCTTCAGGCATTAAATTCAACTCTTTCAATGGCGTGACGTGGCATTTTATATTCTTGCTGCTTCCATCCAACTTTACTCAATAAAAAAAATCCAGTTGTATGAAGTCGTCAGTAGCTGGTGAAAACAGAAAAAAATGTCTCAAGGGACTAAAGAGGTTGAAGTGAAATCTAAATCCCAGGCAATGTCATGAAATGTACGCTGTCACTTGCTTTTTGACTCAAACCTTCTCTTAACATAATTAGCCTCACGGATCCCTCCTTAGTTTATTAAAACCGTCTGATTTAACTAGAACAGTATGCTTACTACGTACTCGGAGTGAACGGGATGAAAAAAAAATCTCCCTGAAGATATACGTAAGATACTTCTTCAATTAGCGATTTTTCATTCTTGACCTAACGAGCAAATTGCATTCAGCACAATCCATGGTTCACGAGCCAGTTGGAGGATTAGCATCATCACTGCCACCCTCAACCTTTTAAGTGAGGCGGTCAGGATCTAGAAACAGGAGAAGAACTATGAAAACAATGACCAGTATGACCAGCGAATATGTGTGCCACGCCATTCACACAGCATCCAATAAACCACTCAGCTTATTAACCACAGTGGTCAGGGGAAGCGAAGACCTTTGTCCCATTAGCATCCAAAGAGGGGCAATTAAGAGTTGGCAGAAGGACTTTATGTAATTGCCTTGGCTAATGAAGAGGACGTTAACTATTTTTGTACGAAAACATCTTATTCTTTATTCCTTCCACCAGCTTGGAGAAAACCTCTCGTAGTGAAGAGGCTAAAAACAGTCAACATTAGCATCTTTAGCATTGGGATCTCATTATTTCTGGCCACACCACCCCTGCACCGCCCTTCCTACGCCCTCCCCACTCTTCCACCCACCTTATCATATGCCATCCTTGCACCTCTTCCTTACTAAACTCTTTATCCGACTCTTTTTACTCCATCACTTTGCTCCACCTCTCATCCTTCCTCTTCTCTCCTCCCCCTTCCCATTCTCTACTCCCCTTACTGCTCTCTACCTTCCCATATCTCCTCTTCATCCCTCCTTTCCACCTCACCTTCTTCTCTCTCACTCTCTCTCCACTTCTGCACATTTCCCTCATCACATACCATCCCTGTACTCCTCTCTACCTCCTGTCTCCCTCTCCACCTCACCCCTTTCCATTCCACCCCTCTTCGCTTTCCTCCACCCTCCACTCCTCCACTTCACCCTCCCTCCCTCCATCCCCTACCCCGTTGCGGCAGCCGAGCCCACTAACAACGAGCGTAATGACTCAGGACAAGGAACACAGCCCCCAACACCTTCACTCTGTAATCTCGCCGGCCGGGCCCCTCAGTCTTGCCACCCAGACGCTTACCTGACCCGCCTCCCACCTACCTGCCTCACCGCTCTGCCTCGACTTTGTCCTGACTCTCCTAGCTATCTATCTTACCTTCATACCTGCCTGCCTCACCCAGCCTCTATCTCCTGTCTGTCTATCATATCTTATCTGCCTGCCTCACCTTGCCTCGCCTCCCTATCTGTCGAACATTACCTGCCTGCCTCACCACCCCGACTCGCCCTGCCTTGTTCTCATATCTAATTTACTTTCTTAACTGCCTGCCTTACCGTGTCTCACTCTTTCATCTTGCTGCCTTTTCTCTTACTCATCTTATCTTTCGGGCCGCCTGCCTGCCTCGTTTTGCCACCCATCTTATCAACACACCTGCCTACCTCACCCTCCTTGTTTCCTTGCCATTTCGCTCTCCCTTGCTCTTCTGTTCCCGTCTTAACTACGTTCCTATCGACCCGCCTCACCCTCCCTCGCTCTCCTGCCCAGCATACTTTCTTACGTTCCTGCCTGCCTCACTTCGCTTCGCTTTCCATTGTACTCCAGCCTATCTTTCCTGGCCGCCTCACTATACCCATCTACCTCGCTCCCATCAACCCCAACCACTCCATACCCACCTGGCTACCTGCAACCTACATCACCCTCCTAACTCTCTCTCTCTCTCCCCACTCACTCCCCGGTGTTTTTTTCCCTATCTTACCATCTACCTACCTAACCCATCCACCAACCACCCACCTACCTACCAGCCTCATCCACCTAACCTAAACTCCTAATTTCCAACCCAATCCGCCCGTTCACCTACCTGTCACTCTCTTCCACCTACCTAGCCACCACCTTTATCCACGCTTTATCCACCCACCAGCTCATCTAACCACCTGCCTCTCCACCACAAAGACCAGGTGCCCGTGGAGTTGGCTACGTGGATTGAAAGGCTGCTGTGAGTACGTGGGGAAGACACTGGGTAATGAGGAATTAGGTGGGTGAGAAGGTGGGCTGTGTAAGGGAAAGGGATCGCATTCACAGGAGGTGAGACAGATGATGAAAGAGACGGGAAACATACATAAGTGAACTACGGGATATGGGAGTAGTTTAGTGAATACTGCGGTAAACAGAAGCGAAACTAATGTATGTCGAATGGAAGGAGGTTAAGTATGAAATGAATGTGTTCCAGGATGAATACCTTATTGCTGAACTGAGCTACTAAACAAATCTCACGTGTATTAGGGAGCTTATAATTAGGTAATATTCGTGGATGTATTCTTCAAGAACAGATCTCGTTTCGAGCTTTAAATAGAAGTGTTTAATGTTTGCATGAACCAGCCTTCTTCATATATTGTCCGCTTTATATGGTCTCCCGCTACAGCTTTGTCGCATCCTCTACCTAAGAGGGTAGGAGAAATTTTTAAAGTTCTCTCTTGTGATCCTTTGCAATATTCTAAAGGTTAAGATTCTTTTCTGTAGTTCTTTCTTAACCGCCCAAATCTCTTTCCAGTCACTAATCATGACACGACACTTCACCTGCCCTCAAACCCTCTCTCTCTAACCCTTTCACGCTCCGCCACACGTCATGCCAGCCCGGACACATGGAAATCCAAGTGTTACCTGAGAGGACCTGAGGCTAAGGCGGCGCTACTTACTAGGGTGGCATGAGGACCCCGCGGCGAGTAATATTGAATGAGATCCCAGTGGTCATCGTCGGGCCCACCAAAGCTGCTCCCGATACTGCTGCCGGGTAGCGGAGGGGGGGGGGGGAGGGGGAGGTACAATCAGGGAGTGACTCTGGCTAAGTCGGCTTGATAATGACCTTACATTCGGCAGACGAGTTTCCCATGAGTTTGAGGCTCCCTAATTACCAATGAGTTTGTGGTGTGGATGCTGAGCTAACATCGGTCCGGAACAATCATATACCAAACCTACTCCATACCACTGTCTTCTGCCACTGTCCTCCACAGCATCGGTAACGCCTTTTGTGTGTACTGTTCTTCTAATTCCTCTGTGACTTTACCCTTGATAGTCAGGGGAAGAAAAGGTTCCCAACTGTTCCACTGCGTCTACTTCACACCGTGCATAGCCGTCACACTCTTGCCTCACATATCATACTGAGGAAACATATCTATACTCAGAGGTGAGGTGTGGTAAAGTGTAATGGTGCATTAGTAGGGTGTGGTGGTGTGGTACTCGTGATGGTGGTGCGGTACTGATGATGGTGGTAGGGTAGAGTGTGGTGGTGGTGGTGGTGGTGGTGGTCGTGGGGCTGTGGCAGAGTGCGGTGGTGGTGTCTGACATGCAGCCCTTGTGTACGTACCCAAACCATGCAGAAGGTCGAGTGCATTTCTCTCTCTCTCTCTCTCTCTCTCTCTCTCTTTCTCTCTCCCTCTCTCTCTNCTGTGGCAGAGTGCGGTGGTGGTGTCTGACATGCAGCCCTTGTGTACGTACCCAAACCATGCAGAAGGTCGAGTGCATTTCTCTCTCTCTCTCTCTCTCTCTCTCTCTCTCTCTCTCTCTCTCTGTAAAATGACGTGATTTTATTTAGCCCTATCCTATCCAGCCTTACCCAACCGAACCCACCAAGTTTTACCCCATCCATACTAACATGGCTAAGCGTAATGACACCATTTATCAATTTATCATATATTTCAAACTTAGTCATCCCTAACCAATCCTTCTCCAGCTCAAACCATCCTAAACTAGATTTGTTCTCTTCATTCTGCTCTAACATCGCGTTATCCAATACACCATAACCTAATCTCTCAGAACATAACATAGCATAACAACCTATCCTCTCATCTCCTTTCACATATCCTCGTACCGATTGCTCAACTCTCCACCTTCCCTTCATGAGCCTTTAACACGACGCTTCTCTCCCTTTGGACCGAGATCAGGAAAAATACTTACGATTATTCCCTCCCGTAAACAAAATTTCTTAATGCAGGAAGAACAAGAGATATGGGAAGGTCCTGCCCTCTCCTTTCCTTGTCCTTCCTGCAGTAAGAAACATCACTTACGACAAGGGACGGGTCGTAGGTTCGTCTGTTAATCTCCATCTGATTCTCCAAAATATTCTCATAATCCGGTTAAGCTTTTCATTACTCGTGGTTCCTCCTAAGCTGCGTGAAATCGTGTGCAGTAGCAGAATAAATAAATAAATATATATATATATGTCATCGTACTGGAAGCGTGGACCCTTTCAATCCGATGACGTAGTTTGTATTTTTACTATTGCTTTAACTAAACCAATTCATTCAGATTATGGGAGACTTTTCAAACTAGCGGAGTTGTTTCTAACCTTTATTTACCTCTTCATGGCCTTGGTTGACTATCTGCTAGGCTAGTGACAAATAAAAAAGTCTTCGTAATACAGAAGTTGGAGAAGACTTTTTGTAGACCCTTTTCAAAGAGAGTTCTTCTGGAAGCTGAGTATCATCGCCGGGAGGTGGCAAGAAGAACACTTAAAGGACACCCTTGGGTCTGGTGTGGGTGCCTGGGTGGTGAGTGTGTGGGTGTGAGGAACTGAGTGGTGCAGGTGGTGTGGATGTGAGGAACTGAGTGGTGTGGGTGGTGTG
>JAGKTI010001465.1:35038-52792 GCA_018397915.1 Birgus latro | reverse complement strand
TTAATTTCCACTCCTCCACTGCAATAGTGACTTGCTTTGTAATTCATTTGTGCTATCACCAGGCTGTCTTATTCAGCTTTGATGAGACCCTTCGTAGTTAAGGGTGAATTTTGTTCAAGATTTCAGGGTGACGAATTATACTGACCCTTTATAGTATGATGGTGTCCTCTGCATGTCATCCTTGCTACCGCCTGTTGATTTCAATCCGCCTATCGAAAAAAGCCAGCATAGGAAAGGTCTTAAAATGGTTTCCAATAAACCCTACAGAATCAAATTTCTTGTATTTTATTCTTGCTGCCATCAGACGACCAGAAGTGTACCTCGGGGGGATTTTGTGACACGGCCATGGTTGGGAGTGTTTTGCTGCCTGTGTTGACATACATTTCAGTCTAGAATTGGATATTATGAATTATTTTGACTCTTGCAGTAGGATAGTGTTCTATATTTCGTTTTTGCTACCGCCAGACGATATTATTCAATACTCCTCACATCTCCATGCAGGCTCAAGACCTAAACTACGCAGATGAGTATCACGGCTAAGCATCTCATGGCGTCTGTCCCATTACCTATATCTCTATTGCAAGGCAGTTCTGTTCATCCTAGGAGAGCCCCTTCTCATGGTAATGGGCTTGAGATCATTTTTGATCCAAGATTCAAGTCTCCATTGTTTTGTCACAAGTTGACGGGGAAGAACGGTTGATCTAGAATCGGTGACTGGATTATTTATTTCGATCCAAGGCTGCAGGCCTGAACAAACTGAAAATTTGCTCTGAAACTTGAAATTATGGCATTTTCCTAATTGCTGGCATAAAATTATTTCGGTATCAAGTGGTTGCCCGCAAATCACAAGAAAATTTTGCTCTAAAGTGAAAAAACTGAAGTACAGCCCAATCTGACATGAACAATTTGGCTCGAAGTGTACTGTTAGTTAACTGACGGAATGGAATTTTGCACATGTTTTGGAGATAATGCAATATTGTATCGCAATTTCGAGCCAACGTTAGAGATGTGATCTGTTTTGCCAAATGATTTTCAATCACCATTATCATCATTATTTCTGTTAGAAATCTTTCGAATTCCCCCCCCCCCACAAAAAATAAAATAAAATAAAATAAAAAAGAAACGAAAACTGCGTCTGCAGGCTGTAGGTTTATAGGATTATCAAAAATTAACATTTTTTTCTCAGTACAGTCAGGATTTTGGTAAAAGATTATGTAAGGAAGTTTTATTAGGAATTTGGAAACTTGAATCGTTCGTGTGCGGCCAAAATAAAATGCTATGTTCGTTGTTAGAAGCTTCAGTGTTAACCTGGATAGTCTTTAATATACTCCTGTTGCTGCAAGTATTCCTGAGAGAATATGATCGTCTGCTGACTGCCAGTATGGAATAAAAAGCTCATGTCGCAGCGAAAAGTGTTCTTACCGATTCCATTAACTCTGTCAGGGAAGGGACAATCTTAATATTCTCTTACAACTAACACCACTGATAAGTTACAGGAATCTCTGTTTTAATTTTTTGTCTCTTTCTGTCGTATCGCACAGCAAGGATTATTAACCCATCCTTCTCTGTGTTGTCGTGGACTTAAGATACAATAAAAAATATTCTATTCACTTTCGGTATGGAGTGTGAAGATTATTAAATTATTCTTCTCTGTTGTGCCGTGGACTGGGAGGGTCATCAAATTATTCTTCGCATTTGTGCCTGCCCGTGTTATCAACAAATCATAGTTTAATTATTAGGCAACACACTTCAGCCTTGCATATTTAACGACATTCACCAACTCTGCTGGAGGCGAGCAGATTGAGAGGAAATATCTGATTACCTTCCTCCCTCCCCGCACACCCATCTCTTCCCTTCCCTGTCCCGTATACCTCCTTCCTCCCACTCTTTCCCCTTACCCATATCTTCCTCCCTTCCTCTCCCTAAACTCTCTCCTATCTTGCCTCCTCCAGTACTTCTCGTCCCCTTCCCTTCTCCAACACCCCTCCAATATCCCTCCACATCCCCATCCTCCTCCAACATTCCTCCCTCTCCTTCCTTTCCCATCCTCATTCCCTCACCCCTGGCCTATCCTTTCTTCCTCTCTCCCTCCTTCCCTCTCAGCCCCCCCATTCCCCTTCAACCTTACTTCCTCACTCAGTCTCCCTACATCAAACCCACCTCCATCCCTTCCCCCTCTCTGTCTCCGCTCACACTTCCTCTTCACCCATGGCCATGCTCCCAACTTTAATTCAATTTGGAAGGTAATGTTTGCGGACTGTGTAACTGTCAGGCTTTCGGCGGAAGTTATATATAATTATGTGCGATATACTGATAAGAAATTAGCCGAGCCAGGGCTTATTACACCGGGAGGGCGCCTGAAATATGAAGAAAAATTCGCTGGACAAAATAATATGCAGAACCAATCCACGAGCGGCAAGGCTTATGAACTGAGTGACATCTGAGGCTGAATTTATAAAGAATGCCAACTAAACTACAGGATAAACAGGCCTCCTTATCAGTTAATTATCAATGATCGCTTAGTTTCTAGTATAATTTCCACTATAATACCAACTCTTAATCTGTTTATTAAGGTAGCTATATGTAAAGGCATATACAAGAAACCCTACAGAGAATAACTTAGAGAGTTTATAAATGCGACACCCTGACCAATAGCCATCGTGGGCAATACAGCGGCAGCCAATCACCGGCCGGCATGAAACGCAACAATCCTGGCCCGCTATTTACGACTCCCCCGCCTTTATATATTCCCCCGAGCTCTTATTTCTCCCGGAATGGCGACCACAGCTCATTTTCAGCAACACGTAGTTCACAAACCCGGAGCGAGGTTGAGTTGCCGATTTAGCAATTTCGTACCTAGATCTAGGAATCTACCATTTAGCTACGAGTTTAAGGAATTTATCACCTAGATTTATCAATATTCAAGTCGTTCTGCCACATTTCCTGACAATTTTAACAGGATTTTTAGGCTTAGTAAGATTCCAGCATTTTTTTTAGATCAAGTTTAGCCATATTTTTGCGAACCTGGCTTGGCATGTCCACCCAGAGGCCAACGCGACACTCACCTACCGAGAACTCGTCCCGGCGACATCCATCTGCATTATATCCCTTACACTCCCGCCAAAACCAATAAACACGTGTCGATGTTCCATAAGCACGAAGAAAAAGAGAGAGAGAGAGAAAGAAGAGAAAGAGAGACCTGGGACCCCGCGAGCCTTGGAATGAATAAGTAAATAACAAATATATCCGATTTTTACGAGTGTTGACTGCGTTGGGCGAGGATACAGTGAGGGGCAGAAGTCTCCCTGCCATTCCACTGCCCTTAACTTCACACTCAGTGCATGTCCGCCGTGTACCTCTCCGAACCATATCAAAAGCGAATCATTTATGGTCAGAGACGCATACCAGGCCCCTCTCAGCCTAGGAATATCAGCCAGCGGAGGGAAGCGAGAGGCAGGAGAGCTGAAATATCGGAGCGAACTTTTGTCCCCATGTGCACCATTAGAGTGAGACACGCAGGGAAGGAAGGTGTTATGGGTCTTGTTTAGTGGTGTTTCCGTGAAGTTTGGGGGTCGTGATGGACCTCTAGCTCGCCCTCACTACAAACGACCCTGACGAACACCTGAGAGAGAGAGAGAGAGAGAGAGAGAGAGAGAGAGAGAGAGAGAGAGAGAGAGAGAGGGTGTGGGAAAGTAATGCAATGGTTGACTGCCGTTTCAAAGGGCGCTACATCGATCCCCGGCTAGGGCTGGGAACAATTAAGGGATCTGAATTTCGCTGAAACAATCCTAACAACTCTAGAAGTGCCTCTCGGCGTGTCATAAAAACACCCCGTTAATTCTTTCACACCAGTTCTGAATGGGAAAGCTCCAACATGCATCCAGTACGGACGGTGGGTACTAGCGTCAAAGTGGCGACCCGTGAATGTCAGTGGCCCCATTCACTGCTCATCGGAGGACTACTGGGATTAGTGAACGGGCTCTAATCATAATCTTAGTTGGATACACAAAAAAAAAAAAATGAAGGAAAAGGGGAGAGACAGAGGGAAGGAGAGAAAACAAACTAGGTAGGTAAGACGTGGCGAGAAGAAGAAAAAAAGAATGGAAGGAGAGAATCAGAAGAAAGTGGAGTGAAGGAGAGAGAGAAGAAGACGAAAATGAAGGAGCGAGGCAGTATGGGTGAGAGAGAATTTGCACAGGGTATGAAAGAGGGGAGGGGTCGGGAAACATTCGGGGTGACAAATGAGAATGAATGTTGATTACTAATGCATGGAGGAGGCTGACAAACTGAGGGACGTACTATACAAGAGGAGGGGATAGAAAGAGAAGCGAGTGAGCAAGGGGAGAAGGGAAGAGAAGGATAAAAAAAAAAAAACGGTAAGGAGGAAGGAAAAAAATAAAGAGAAGTATTGAAATTGAAGTTGACAGGAGGAGGCAGGAAAAAGGATACAGACCTGAAGTAGGAAGGAGTATAAGCAAAAGATTGAAGAGGAGGATCGTGAGGGAGGGAGGGATACGCTGATTGAAAAAAAAATTGTACTGATCATTTTATACAAGGACAAGGTGGAAAAACTGAAGGATGGAAAATAAAATAGGGAAGCAGAAGGAGAGGGAGAGTTTGGAAGCGACGGGATGGGGAAAATGAGGAATGAGTATGAGGGAGGGAGGAAGGGACACATTCAAAGTAACAACGGAGAATGACATGTTGATTTTTGGTACGAGGTGCAACGCTGCAAGGGTGATATGTGGAGCATTTTATGTGATGTGTAGTGCTGGTTTATGTGAGGGGCAATCTCGATAGAAGGTTGGTTTCTGATATACAGGGAGCGGGGCACATAAGGGAGGGGGGAAAGGAAGTGGAATGGGAAGAGAAAGGAGGGTGAAGTGGGAGGTGAACTGGGACAGAAAGGAGAGGAGAAAGAAGGAGGGGGTGGAGAGAGAAGGAGAGGAAGATGTTAGGGTGTATGAGGGTGTGCGGGGGAAGGTATGGATGACGGCATGTGGGTGTTTATGATGATGGAAAAATATGAGAAGAGGTGGTGGAAATTGAAAATAAAGAGGAAAATGCAAAACGTAAGCGTGCACTGGTGTCACATGCCTACTGGTGTCACATGCCTACAAATATTTTATACAATAAACATCCGGCGAGGAAAACTGTGCAAACTTTAAGGTGGTAAACATCAGCCTAACCTAAAAAGAGATTTCATGAATAGAAATGGATAAAAAAAAAAAGAAAAACAAAGATAAGATAGTGTGTGTGTGGTGATATCCGGTGCTTGGAAATACGGTTTGGCATTAGGGAACGGACTGATTAACCAGTACTTTGATTCCGATCCACAGAAAAAAAAAAAAAAAAAGGAAATATAAAATGAAAATAATATATACATAAAAAATGAGATTCTTGCAGCTTTCACTCGTAGCCTTGCTGGTCAGTCAGTTACTCCAGTTTCACAGTTAGTCCGGCCAGTCGTTTAGTTGCTCTTTAGTTAATCTATTAGTTATTCAGTTACTTTAGCCAATTAGTTACTCCAGTCACTTAGTTATTTAAGACAGCAGGGCAAACAATGGCTGGTGGATTTCATACCTCTTCGTACCAGTGATCATGACATAGTTATTCTAGACATCCACAACGACTTTAACTCAGTGGTAAAAACTGTAATATAAAGTGTAAAAAAATCTAGTCCATTTAATCTTTCCAGTAGGTCTATCAGTGTTGTAAGTGTATAATTTTAGTTAATATCCAGTGTTCAAAATTCATACATGTATATATGAGTGGTTAAAGAAACTGTAGAAGTGAATCAGTCCTTATGTTTTAATTTGATAATTCAGTTGTTTATATGTATGTGCGGTAAATCGGTCAAGTGCTGTGCAAATGAATGTTGATATACTTCATTTGTGTGACCTGATACTATTGGCCTGAACTGTCTCCTCTGTATGCTTACGTTTTCACGTAGTAATTGTTTACCGTATGGTATTAACTGGATCGAGATATTAATGTCACTAATGATACCTGTGCTACCTTTGATTCAAGGTATATGGGAAGTTTTAGTTCGGGGGAGAGTTAGTTCATTATGTAGGGTAAGTACCTAATTAGGCACGTCAGTTTGTAAAAGTAAATATATTACAGGAGTTCTTGTGAGCAGAGCGAGGGGACGGACTAAGAGGATCGTGGTGATAACGTGTGTTCACTGCTGGTTCGAGTGTGTACCTTCTTGGATAAGGGACAGCAAGAGTTCTGGTATTACGTAGTGTAGAACTGTGAAAAGACTGTAACTGTGGGGATAGATATTTGTCGGTGTTAAACTGGTTACCTGAACTCTATAACGTTACTGGTATATATCGATACGTATTGTTTGTTTAATTTTATGTATACTTGTTTTACCTTTCGTGTATCTTATCCCTCACTGACGGGCCCACCAGGATGCACAGTAACTCTTTCTGACCATGTGATAAATGTGTGCTTTCATAAGGACACAGCAAGTATGTCTCTACAATAACGGGGTAAAACAAATGACACAAGACGTCACCGTACTGAGAGGGTTGACGCTTCCTGACCAAGGCAAGGCGACTAGACTACTTCCCGACGGGGAGCGCATTAGAATTCCTAGTAGAGGTCCCGGGGCGGTCTGACGGAGGTGGTGGAGGCTGCGGTAGGTCGCAAAGCCTATATAGCTCCTGGGTTATGCGACTAGATGGCCTACACAAAGTTTTTTGGTGTGTCCGATGTTTACCGGTAGGTGTGAATGGGTTTTGATGCTTCTGATCAGTTTTGGTATTTATTTTTTTTTACTCGGTTTGGTTATGTAGAGTTTATTTTTTACTGTCAGGTTTGATATTTCAAGGAGTAATATGTGCTCACGAGTAGACCTGCCCACCAAGGAACCCAACGAAAATTAGCAGCACCTTCATTAACTCATGTTAGCCTTCCAATTCCTTGGCTCCACTGAAATCACTTAGTTACTAAGTGCCTTCTAAATTGTTTAACTTACCTGGTGTTTGAAAAAAGGAAAGTTTTAACTAAAGCTGAACCATACAGTCTGGCGGTAGCAATTCATCCGGAGATTAAGGATAATAAATAAGAATGGGGGAGATAACTAAACTGACTGGAGGTGAACAGTCACTCACACGGTCGTTTTCAGTTCAGGAAGCTCCTTTGTACAGTTTATTTACTGATTTACTTCTACACATGTCATGAACGCGTTATCTTGTATGGTATTATTGTAAACTTTATGAGCAATACACAAAAGTAAAGTGTAATATGCAAGATCAAACCACACCCGCAACTACACACCCACACGCCCACAAACACAACTTCGACCACAACACTCACCCTCCTCCATCACACGCTCATCACGGTCCGCACAAAGGAACTCCCGTATCATTATCAGTCATTAACTCGCACAATACGCTCATTATCCGGTGGTCGTAATTATAAACGCAAATAAAAACATAATTGCCTCTACAGCGGCGTTAATTTGTGCCGATGTATGAGCAATCAAGGGTTCACTCTACGATGATGAGTTTCGACCGCCCAAGTAGATGGCATACGTTTTGGTCGCATCTGTCTCTATGTTCATCTCTAGGATGCGAATTATTCTCAGTTTTATATCGGCTTGCATCTGATCCAAGAGAAACCCAGGGCGCCACAGAGAAAAATCATGACAATTCAAGTTCTGACGGAAAAAGAATTTCGTATTTAGTCCCGTTTACGAGGAGGATTTTGTTCCATTCCCAGATACTCAACTAAGCCAGATACTACTATTCTGGACCCGCATAAAATTACTGCCAGTTACAGAAAGTAGACATAAACGAAAGTCTGTCATAGTAGTAAAATTAATGAAAACAATGGCAAAAAGGAATAGGAATGGAAAAGTACTGTAATCTACGTGAAACAGAATGGTTAGGTGAGACAATATACTAGTTTTTTATCTTAGCGAAAAATACATCAAATACTTCAACGCAAAATAGATCCTTACAGGGAAAAAAATGAAGACCTGAAACAAGAGGAAGCGATGATACTTGAAATAGTTTATAGGTTACACACGACCCTGGTATTTTTCTTAGGCTAATAATCAGATTCGCAGGAAAACAAGATAAAACAAGCATCAGAGAAGAAGTAGGGAAGGTAAATTTTTAAAGTGTTGCGAACTTGAAGGTGAAGTAGCCAGTGAGCAGGGTTACGTTACACATGACTGGCCCCCTACCTTGGCTAATAACCAGAGCTCAATATTCAATTACCTGGGGATGGGAGGTGCTGTTATGATGGCTTAATTTGAGGCGGGCAGAAGAGAAGGGGGAGAATAAATGGAATATGCGGGAGGGGAGAAGGAAAGAAAGCAGGAGGAAGTGAGACAAGAGGGAGGGGAAAGTGAGGATTATAAGTGAAGACGGGAAGGGAAGAAGGGAGGAGTTTGACATGTGGTAGTGTGATGTTAATTTTAAGTGAGCAGAGAAGAGAGAAGAGAAAGAATGGAAAGGAAAGAGTGAAGAGGGAAGGAGGACGAGAAAGGAAAAGGGAGGTAAAGGGAGAAGGAAGATAAAAAGGGAAAAATACCGAAAAGGTTGTAAGAGGAAAAGGGAGTGGGAAGTTAAGGAAGAAGGGAAGGGGAAAGGAACAGTGGAGGGAGAGGAGACAGATGAGTGGGAAGTACAGGGAGGTGGATTAGAAAGGGAGAAGAATGGACAATAGCAGTCGGGAAGAGTAGAGTGAAGAGGAGGAGAGGAGATGAAGAGAGGGTGATGGAGAGGGGGAGAGAAAGAAGGGTATGAGGAGGAGAAAAGGGGAAGGAGGGAGAGAGGGGGAAGAATGACAAGAGTTTCTATGATGGATGGATTAATGTTTGGTGAACACGGGGGGAAGGGGAAGGCGGGGAGAGAGAGGGAAGACAGACTAGATAATATGACATTAGGAAGACCAGGCAACAAATAGCACTGACAAAAGGGAAAAGAATATATATCAGGGTATACTCTTCGAGACAGAGTTCATATTTGCAAACGGAAAGATAAATAACGTTAATTCTGATAACGGATACAAGTAGAAATGGCAAGTGTCTTGTAACAATCAATGGAAGTAGGATCAATAGGAAAGGATGAAATATTCTACTGTAATTTGATACGAGTATGTAATTCTAAGGGAATGACAGTGGTAGATGCCTTTTCCTCAGTACGTTATCCACCATCATCAATCACCTCGCATGCACTATATTTAAATGGATTAGGCATGATGAAGAAACAAAAAACGACAAAAGCATAAGAAACACTCAGCGTCTAATGTAAGAAACCATTTTTCCGAGTAAAAAATATCTGTGTATATCATAATCAATGCCAGTCTAATTCCACTGTCCACTGCTCTGTGCGGTGGGCAAACTCTAGATGCGGCAAAATGGAAACGTAAACTGAAGAAAAATAATGAAAATGACCACGAAAACGGATAACACCATATCCGTCAACACACACAGATGTAATTAACCCTTTCAATGTGACACTTAATTTTACTACCTCCAAAGTATTTCTTTTTTCTTTTTCTTATTTTACGGGAGACCTCTCTTAGTGAAGTGATGGTATTAGTTTTCCACTGAAGATTTTGGACCGATCATTTATTTACTTTTTTAATTTTTGCTACTACTAAGTGACTTTACCTCTTTTAGCGAAGGAATTAAAGAGCGACATAAATTTGCTCCTCGAAGTTAGGGAAGCAATGCAGGAAATGTGAAACTGTGAGAATCCTTAAAAAGTCCAATCCAGCTTCAGTACAAAGCCAACGTGTGCTGAAGTATCCACGTTCTGGTGCCATTGATCAGAGCCGTTCTATGATGGGGTTAAGAAGGGAAATGGCTCGACATGAATGAGACTAAATTTTACCAGCCCAGTAGTGATTCAGCACGCAACCAACACTGCTGAAATACTGTATATACTCGTACATTTTGACGTCATTGATTAGCTTGGTTAATCAATGGAGCTTATGAAATTATATTGCTTAAAATGAATACGTGTGCAAAACTTGTAAAAAGTTCGACTGACTTTAGCACATACAGCCATCTTCCTGAAATATATATCACTCACTAGTCTGCTGTTCAATGAAGCCTGAAAAATGGCGCTGCTTTAAATTAGCGTGGGTGTACAAAACCTATATAGCAGTTAGGCATTGACTTCATACAGCACACAGTGAACCCCTGCTGGAGTTTATGTTCTTCTATCATTGATCAGGTCGGCTGCACAAAGAAGCTTACGAAAGAATTTATAAGGAGTGAATTACGTTGCTATCGATACCAAAGCACCATAATTATCAAACACACTTACCAACAGTGAGCAATGTGTGATCGAGAAAGGAACGACAACTAAACTCCAGACGTGAAAATTTTGGTGAAAGTTGCAGGACGAAGCTAACTACAACGCTATCTCCACCAAAGCACCACAGTTATAAGTAGTTACTAATAAATAGCTGTGTATTTGAGGGCACGGCTGTAAAACCACCATAACTTCATAATGCTGAATACTAAAGACTGAATGTTCTAGAGGACAACGCTAGGAAGAGAATTTTGTCTTACCAAGCCACCCAAGTACCATATAATTATCAAAATCAGTCACCAGTAGAGAGAAATGTGTTATCGAGCAAAACACCATAATTACATTCGAGAACCATACGATACACATTCTATAAACGTTGAAATTTTTTTAGAGGACAATGATAAGAGGCGATATCTTATTAACACGACCCAAGTACCATAATCATCAAAACGAACTACCGATAAACAGCAATTTGTGATCGGGAAAAGAAGTCACACCAACCCAAAACTACCTATTATAAGTTTGCAGTAATATAATTTAATGAAATGGAATATTCTTAGAGAGCAATATAAGAAGTGAACTATCTCGCTACCGCTACCAAAACACGACAATTATCCTCAACAATTACCAATATAAGAGTATGTGTTATTGGGAAAGGGACCGCACCAACCCACAACTACCCTCCATAACTTTACAATAAGCACATTTTATAGACACGAAAATTTCTGAAGGGCCGTGATTCATGACCCATTCACGTAGTGGGATCAAACACCACAAGTTACCGTGCGTTACCCGTGATCAATACGCTTCCAAACACCTTAGGTTGTGCGATAATATGACAATAGATCAAGCTGACCATAAAGAGCCAATAGTTAGCTGCCCACTATGCAATTTAGAACAATTTTATGACCTAGTTTCGTCCAGGTATAAGACCGCTCACAATCGCCGCTGCCGTGATGGACTGCCTCGCTCCCCAAAGACCTCCGTATTTACCCCAAGATTGAGATAATTTGATAAACATTCGAGTTGCGGCGCCCGTTTTCAAGGGATATTGTGCCTGACAGAATAACCAAGTCGGATTGCATCAATAGAAGGGATATTTATGTGGTGGTGTGTGCCTGTGACGGTGGTTCAACGTGGTGGTCTGTATATCGAAATCTATATAACTCAACCACTTTCGGCAGATCTGGTCAAGCACGAAGCGTATATCAGACCGATTCAGGACGCACATTTCCGATCTGTAGTTGCTTTGGGCACGTTTTTCTTTTCCATGAAAGTTTAAGTAAGGTTAGGTTACATTAGGTTACGTCAGGTTGCTGCCATTTATTTATTCATTTATCTTTTAGTTAAGGCCAAGTTAGGGTGTCTGAGGTAGTCAGGTTAGTCTGTTGGGAGTGAATCTGCTTGGGTCGTTAATTTGTTGAGGCTGAATTACGTCTGTTATGGTTAGGTTGGGTCAGGTTGTTAGGTAATATTATGTTAGTCTTTTTAGTGTTGGTTACGTTGGTTTGTTGGGGTTGGTCTCTATGAGTTCAGATTAGGTTGCGTTACGGTTACCACTAGATAACACAAAAACAACCAGCCAGGGAAGAGAAAACCAAGCGCGTGAAGCTGAAAGGGCTTGCAGTTCAGAAATATAGATCCAGGACGAGGCACAGTATAAAAGCAGATATATCTCACTGCTCATTGTGGCAGGTAGTGTGATATTGACGTGACGGAGTGAAAGGCCACGGGTTTCACTCTGCCTTCAATGGCATTAGGAACCTGAAATAAATGTCCTCATGAACTCGACAGTACAATAAATCTCATTCAAAAATGATATACAAAGTTCAGTCCTTACACTGTATGAATATGCTGGTGAGGCTAGCTTGGGCAGGTCTAAAACAACCAGTTATCAAGATAACGGAAATCATTTTCAATGTTTAATCAGCTTTGTTTCAATGAGGAAGACGTGCTAAAGAACCCAGTAAGCCACGACAATATGGCCCTACAAGAAACGCCTAAATGCATCAACAACATTCACTTCTAATATTTAGAGTAGATTCAGAAACGTGAATATGAAAACCTAACCTAAAAAAAAGGAACAAGAATAAATGTTAAACAGCAAATATTCTCGGTTGTTATCGATAAATGATCTTCAGGTATTACCGTCTCAACTCAGTAACGACCATTCCTTCCGCAACACCATCCTGGGTCACATTCTAGTTGACTTTGGAGATTTCGTAACAACTCTTTCTTATCCAATATATTTTGGGTTATTGCAATTCAATATCGTCAAGTTACACTTCAATATTGTCCACTTTTATGTTGTTGATGCATGGATGTTAATATTAAAAACGATGTAAATATATACGAGAGAATGTGGCTGTGTAATAAATTGCTAAGGAAAATATGCTGCAAAACTTACAGAATTCAGCCCCCTTACTCACACACAACTGCGTCTTACGTTTCCACATCGTTCTTGATCTGCCTCGTCTGTTTGCATCACTCAACATTCTTACACTTTGTCTCGTTCAAGTACTTTTGTTTCTTGCATATTAACGACCCCTCTCAAAACCATCCTCCTACCCAGCTGGACCTTCTTGTCTCATCATCTTCCAGTCACTCTGCAACCACACACTCGTTCACAACAGAATCTTACCTCCCAAACGCCACCCTACCTCATATACTTCCTCACCTTGTCCTTTTACTGTTAACATCACGCGAGTCGTACTATTCAATACTCTTTTCACTTCAGCAAGGCGCAAAATTGACATCTCTCCATCTTGAATGATAAGATGTAACAATACCGGCAGTGTAATATTAGAACAAGGTGCCAGTCACGAAGAAGTGGCAGGGAAAGGACGTAGTCTTGTTCTGGCATGAGTTACGGGAAATGAGCTAGAAATGAATTGCTATCGCCGCCTTGTTAAAATGATCTGTAGTCACTATCCTTCGGGTATTTTTGTCCTTTTTTTCAGTAACAACGCTAATGCCTGTGACAAAAACCTTTCATACACTATTTGCTAATCTCGTTCTTGTATTTCTTGTCCCTATTCAGTAACGAGCCCTCCACCCACGCCACACAAACCTCTCATGTACTCTTTTTAATTTTGTTCCCCCTTCCTCTCTCTCTCATTTACGATCCCAGCCCCACAACATCACCCTCCCTCATATACTCCTAGTCGTTTAGGTTTACATCATCGTTCTGTGCACTCAGTTCTCATAATTTTCTTTATACTTGTTTCACTTTAACTTGCCCCATATTTTCATCCTTTTGCAGCTTAGGTTCACACTACTCAGTGACAGAAAAAAAAAGCTCCAGCACAGCATACCTTCCACAGGACTTCTTTCTGGTTTTCATTATATTCTAGTGTTAATGTTTTATTACAACTCAGCATTCAAGATCGAGAAATGGCAATTTTAGGCCAAGTTATAGTGAAATGCGTATAACTGTGACTTCCCTAAAAGAACTATAGGATTAGAAAAAACTGCCATTGATGGATTTCTCTTTTCGAGGTGTGTGGGTCCACTGCAAGGCTTGCAGTTCAGGGCTTTTAATGGTAGAAGACCAGCAAACGCCTCAGGTAGCATTACATGATCGAAAACCTTCAGTCATTAGGAACAGTTAGCGACTGACTGAAAACAGAAAAGCAATACATTGAATTTAATAACTGCAAAGAAGACTTCAGTACTAACTGTATGGAGATATTTCTGTCGCAGATGACCTTTTGAGGACAGGAATCATCGTCACCATCATCATCATCCCTAGATTCTTCACGCTAAAGATGGACTGAGAAGAGCAAGCACAAAATTACGATAACTACCAACCAGCACGCCTGGTTAAATGCGCCACAGGCAATCATTTACACAATATCTAAGCCTTCGAAGTCTTGAATCTACTCGGAAGTATAATAATCTCTTAAACAGTTTTAAAAATTTCATTATATTAGATCTGTTTCAACCACCCATGGGACTAACTAATTCCGTCAACTACAGTTAAAAAGGGGGGGGGAGAGGGGTGAGTCAACAGACTGAAGAAATGGACAGAAGTATGTAACTGCACAAAATAGCTACACGAATGACTGGGAGAAAATAACATCAAAGGTCGAACACGGAGGCGATTTTTCTGCCACCTTGGATGAACTCTGGGATTTGGTGACTGGGAACATAGAAAAATAGTGTTAGGTACACAGTTATATAGTCCCACAGATGACTTGGGTGGCCACCTTGGACGAACTCTAAAATGAGGCTTTTGCAATATATTGGAAAATAGACAGGGAGAGGGTGAGTGCAGTAAACTGAATGGGGAGACCAGATGAAAACTAACAGCATGAAGACACGAACATGACGTTTGCGTTGCAGCCCCTCTGAAAGAACTCAGGAATTAGGCGTCAGGCAATGGACTGAAGAGGGTGGTGCATTAGACTGCTGCACGGAGGGAGGACCTAAGCAATAAATAACATGAGGCAGCAGCATCCGTGGAGGGGATGTGAGGGAAGAAGCACAGGGAAGGAGGGGAGGGGAAGCAATGGGGGCAGTGGGGGAAAGGAGGGGTGGGGAAGGACTGGGGGCGTAGGGAAGGGGAACAAGTGGTGGGCTGTTTATCTGCAATAATGAGGGTGGCGCCGGGGGGCTGCTGTTGGTGTGGGGCTGCCCTCCATCACTCACGGGCCCTTACCGCCGCCCCGCACCGCCCCGCACACCCAGGACCACCCGCCCCACAACCCACCCTAATTTGACACCCGAGTGGCCCGCCCTGTTAGAATATCTCCATTAACCACGTCACTTCACTCCCTGATTGAGCTATTCATGGTTCCCTTTGATATGCCGGTCTCTCCTCCCCATTGGCGAATTGATATCGAAGCGGCCATCCAGCGTGGAGGGCGGCGCGTAACTCCACCCAACTCCAATGTCTTGGCCAGTAGCTGAGGAGCGGAGGCGGGGCAGCTTGACGTCCCGCCCCATCACGTGTGGCGGTCGCCGTGTGTGGTTGGCTGACGGCGCCTGTAGTCACTGGCGGGCGGCAAACATCAAAGGCGGCCATTAGGCGCGTGAAGGCCCTGGTCTATCATTAACCAGTCGACCAGTTGGCACATCTTCATCGGCGGCGCTGGACCCGAGTGATTACTCTCCGCCTGATGCCACCACCAGCATCAGTCTGTCGGTGACCAGCGCATAGACCGGAGGCAGTGGCAGTGGCAGTGTGGGCGGTGAGGTGAGACTGTGAGTGCGTGGGGTGAGACTTTGAGTGCGTAGGGAGGTGGGACTTTACGTGCGTCAGGCGAAACTGAGTGCGTTGTAGCGCTCGGTGGGTCGGTCGGTCATGGAGATCCGGGTGGAGTGCGTGGCCAGAATGGAAGACAGCGACTCGCCCGCCTCGCCCCGGGACCAGCGGCCGCCCAGCCCCTGCGAGAGTGAGATCAGCGTCGGGTGCGAGGGCGAGGCGAGACAGGACCTGCCGTCACCTATGGACATGACCACACAGGCAGACACATCCACAGAGGACGAGGAAACAGAGCCACATTCCCCCTCCACATCACGGGGGGCGCCGTCCCCTACCCTATCCTCTGGCTCCATACACACAGAATCCTTCACTTATCTATCAGATGACGAGTACTTCAGGCCGCTCAAGAGACTGGCCATGTCAAACACATCACCACCATCGCAACCACAGCAAGGACAGCCACAGAACCCACAGCAACAGGCGCCCGTCTCCCCACAGCAAGACCATGATCCAAAGCCCTCACCCTCGCCGGACCCAGCGCCGGAGCAAAATGAGGGTGGTGCGGGGTTAGCGGTACGAGGTGAGGTGGCCGGGGTAGATAAACAAGCGGCGGGTCTGCGTTCATTTTCCATCCTTGACATCCTTTCCTACAAACCCTCCCGCAGGAAATCCTCTGTACCGGTGAAGATAGTGAGGCCCTGGGACACACGGGAGGAAGGAGCGCCTGACAACCCTCCTAAACCAGCTGGGGGGAGTGAGAAGAAGGCCGGAAGCAACGACAAGGGCAGCGCTCTGGACGCGCTCTTCAAGATGACCAACAAGACCTTAGACAACCTTAACAAGGACGAGAAGACTGGTGAGTGTTCTGACTTTATTATATGTCTCGGCTATTTCATGCCTGCTGCCACCATACGATTGTATTAATTTCTGTCCTCAAAAGGTTTAAGTCGCCAATAACTCCCTTAAAAAATGAGATCTTTATACAGTACTATTATATTATTTCTACCACCAGACGACTTTATTCAGCTACGGAGTGACTTTCCCTCCAGGGAAAAAATAATGTCCCCCCCCTAAATCTTAGTTAAATAACTCTTCACGTCACCAAAAGATTTTACTAATTTACTTATATCATACACATTTCACCAAATTAAGGAGACTTTCCAATCTCTTCATTACAAGAGCTCTTCCACAAGCTGAATAAAATCGTGTTGTGGTATTACGCATGAATTTGGTAAAACTGTCACCGTACAGAACGGTTTAAGAAGAACTATTTTTGAAACATCCTATACTAACACATAATCTTTTATTTCCTCCATTAACGTGAATGGACCCGTGGCTAGGATAATGAAGGCCAATTAAGGGTATATGACAACCTACATCCCTTGGCAACATTATTTATTTCAGTACTAAATACCCCAGTGACATGGGTGGTGGTCTCGTGAACTTGGGAGACTCCCTAACACCTCTTCCATTTCAGTTTCCTTTCTACCTGTGGCATATTAACCCTATCAATATGGTGACAACTTTTTTATTCTTGCCAATCTACACCATTCTCTTCAGCACTGGCAAAAACTGTCGAAGTGCAGTGGTTAGGGGGAAAAAAAGCCTCCATTAATTCCTTCACTACATGGGGTCTCCTGCCAAGAACAAGAGGTGTCATCGTACTGGAGGATTAATAGCCCAAGTAGTTGTATTCATGCAGTCCATGCCGACATCAAGGAGACAAAAACATGATTCCGGTAAGGACGTGTTTGCGACATACGCATTGCAAAACACTGAAGACGACGTAGAAGGCAAAAGGAGGGACACAAAAGGAAGACCGGAAGAGTGTGTGAGGGGGAATGGGCGTGGACAGGAAAGAATTAAAGACCTAACTAACAGAGATCAGCAGGAATAACAGGGAAAAAACAGGCAGGAAACAAATAAGGAAAGCATGGGAAAGATAGGGGAAAAGATAGGGATGGAGAACAGAATAGTGAGGAAGAAATACACAACAAAAACTACAGTAGTCCCACCGGTCACTAATTTTTATCATGTTAAGAATATAAATAAATCACAAAGCTAAGACGGGCAATGCAGAAGATAATTGTTTACATGGTGGGTGGGCTTGTACGTGAGACTGCAAAGCTTACGAGATGTTGCCTATGTGTATAATATTGCCATTCATCAAAGCAACAAAAGTATCTATCAATCAGCTTTATTACTTTACAGTCACCATTATACTAGGAAACACACACACACACACACACACACACACACACA
>JAGKTI010001465.1:0-33608 GCA_018397915.1 Birgus latro | reverse complement strand
CTGCTTCCCCCAAGAAAAGGGAGTTAGCCGAGACAGGTCAACACACTACCAATTTACTCATCCACTCATACACATTCATTCGCATCTTAGGTAGGTAGTGGCATTACATAAGCAATAAACCCCAACCACCCCTTGGATATAAACCTGCACTGACTCAATCCAATTGAAGCGCCTTAATTACCCACTAAACCACCAGGCTCCATCGAAACTCTTGACTAAATAAAATAGTTTGAAGATAACATGAGTAAAATACAAAAGATATATCAAAATACATATATTTTTTAATTCATCACAGGCTACAGTTTATCACAATCATCATCATCATTCTATTTCCTCCCCATATCAAGGGGATGTGCATGATCGGGAAACAGTAAATGGGGGAAAAAAATGTACGAGGAATTATCATCTCCAGTATATGGGTTACACGTCCATTAACTCATCACTTTGTATAAATATATAAAGACATAAAGCAAGGGTGTGGTAGCCTAATCAACACAAACACGTTAAGTAGAGTCACTGAGGGGAAAAAAAAAAAAAGTGATGATTTCCCCTGTGCTTAACGTTTTTAAGTACTGTGAAGAGCTTTGAAATATTAAAAGAATTATACACACATGTGGAAATGATGCTTACTGAAAAGACTTTTGGGAAGGCTTCGTCCCTATTTAGATACGAACACAAACTGAGCATAAGTGTGAATATATAGCAAAGTGAGAGGGGGAGGGAGGGGAGGGGGGGAAAGGTGAGAACGGGAAAATTAGGACGAAACTGTTGCGCCGTCTCAAACATAACCACATATTTGAGTATAATTCTTCCGTTTAAACGATTCATGACGCTAATGAAATCAGGAGTTTGAAAATACTGCATTCAGCTAACGACCGACCGACAAGTGACCGACAAGTCTCCGACAATGAGAATATGTTTCCACTCCTGTTTGTTTGTTTTTGTTCGTCGGTTAGCAGGATTACTCAAAAACTAAAAGGGAGATTTGGACCAAATTTGGTGGGTAAATAGTCCATGTCCCTGGGAACAATCGACTAAACTTTTGGGACCGATCACGATCGTATTACTGATTCTGGATCCGGAAAGCGTTGTTTGTGAAACCCTAAACAATGATGAGAAAACTTAACCCATTATGAAAAGTGGTTTGGAAATTACGTTGCCCTCGTCGGAGAGATGCGCTCCACTGAGTGTCCCTCTAGCTATGAAGACTGAATCTGTTCCCCAATCATTCAAAATACAGTTACAGGCAAAAGTTCTCCTCATTCATCAACAGTCCATCTACAGACAAAAGATGCTGGTGTCTCCTCCCTACAGCCGGCGTCAAGAGAACAAACAAGCATGAGTGGATCAATGGTGCTTAGTTGACGGGGACCACAAGTGGGGCCAAGAGGGAGGACTCGCCTACCTACTCACGCACTCGCAACGCACTGATTGAGTCACTGTGACCATCTTGCGTACGCGGATTATGCGTGCACAGATCATGCGTACACGGATAATGCGTACACAGATAATGTATACACGGATCATGCGTACACAGACCTCGCGTACAATGGATTCTGTTCTACACGGCATAGAAATTTTCCAGCATAGTTTTTTTTTTTTTTGCGATTTATTATGCGTTTTACATCGTACCTTTCTTTATCTAATTAATTCATATTTAGTATCGACAGAATTAGTTTCGGAAACGTAAAGGATGATAAAAAGGCACATCAGACAAAATAATTCGCTAAGGAAGAGGAGATACACACCTGAGAAGCGCCTAAGAACACGGTACTCACTCCCAAGGCACTGATTGAGTCATTGTGGCCATAATGCATCCGTGTATTAGGAGTACACGGATCATGCGTTTAAAATCTAAAGTCACGTTTCTTCTGCGTATTGTGCTTATCCTATTTCTTCTTCTTCCATTTTATCCATTCACTTATTTCTATTTATTTTCTCGTTTGTCTACTTTGTTTGGTTATCCACATATTCATTTTGCATGGGTTCGAGACAAGGGGAGGGTTATTTTGAGTATCTGATTTAACTCCAATATCTGTAGTTCGTTTTGGATATTACGAAACCGCCAACAGAAAAAAAAAAAAAACGAATGAGAAGGGCCCGGACTATTTTCATACCTTTTCAATTTATTATTTTTTGTTTTTTGTCGGGGGGAGGGGAGGATAAAACCTATACACAGCTTAGTGTCGTAACTGTGCTTTTTTTTTTTCCGTGCGTGTGCGTGTACGTGGAAGGGGGTTTTACTGAATGCAACGATAGACATAGTTTACGAGAATACTGTCTTTCATTTATCCACAAAAAATTGCATTCATACATTTATAAAACACAAGGATGACACCCCCAACATTGTTATGCTCTTACCAATATACGTGGCATTAAGGATCCTGTCGTTAGCTGCCTAAATAATAATCCTGTAAAAACAAAATACTGTTGTCCAGTTCTCTTGATCGCAAGTTCTTATGGCATTTATAGAAGGAAAAGGCCATTGTTTAGGATTCATTATCTCGTCTAAAATAAAATAAAATCTTACGTACATGCATTAACTCTTTCTCAAGCAAAAACAAAACCATTTGCAATAATAGGCGCAGCTTCAATGTACACTCATGGCTTTGTGTTTCGTGTGTTTAAAGCGATCGGGATTTATATGCTGGAAATAACTTTTTTTTTTTTTTAATTCCACAAAAACCCCTCAATGGTGGAAGGGTGGGAAATTTTCGTAACTTTAAACACATTATTTTAAGCTTTTGGCTGCCATGGGATTCACTCGGCTGAATGAAATCATATGACGTTAGATGGATTAAGTTAGAAAATTATTGTCAGTCAAATAGGTTTACACTGCCTTTTTTTTTTTTTTTTTTTTCAACGTTCGGTAAACTGAACTAAAATATTCTCCATTTTTACTGGAAAATTTTCGGCACTGCACAGGCGGCTCGTATTTTTTTTTTTTTTTTTTTTACCGACATCAGACGATTTCGTTTAGGTGAAAGAAATACCAGCATCGATTTTAAAAGTTATGTCGAGTAACCTTCCACTTACAGACACGCTTAATTGTATCCACACCTAAACTACACAATATTGTTCAACTGAGCGAAATCTTTGTAGGAAGAGGGACAACAATTGCGAAAAATTTATGGATATAATTTAGCACATGGATTTTAAGAAAGGAAATATTTAACGATATTGCTTTATCCTCCGACCTCTTAACGGAGAAGGAAAATTCATATAATCCTCTTTAAAATCTGCAGCGAAAGGTCACTGTCCGTTAGGGGCCGTAGTCTCGTGAGCTAAAAAGTATCCCTAATTCCTCGTTCTCGGCGATTTATTTTGGCATTTATACCTATACTAAGCACCTCCACGTTAATATTATCTTTTTACTGTTGACGCGGCATGAAAGATTAACATAATATATATAAATTAACTGAATAGGAAGAGGTAACAGAGACACAAAGGCTTTACCGTACATTTTCGTGAGCTTGGGAGCCTGGCACTTCCTCAATGATTTAATTTGCATATCATACCTACTTATTCTCTACCATGTTATGCCTCTTTAATATCGCCACAGATTCCTTAAATAAAAATGCAAGAAAATATTAACGTGCCATAATCAGACACAAACTGATAAAGATGGGTGCTAGGGAGTCCTTAGCTGACGATATGACCCCAAATCCATGGAAATACAACTTTCTGAACTAGGAATCTGGCATTCGTGACGAGTGATTGGACAGTTCTATGCTATGAGAAGAATATTATCACTCGTAACAGGACATGTTGGATTATGAGTACAAGAATCTGACGTTTTTAAGTACAAAGTTAGATAAGCAAAATAAATTATATCTGGCACTCTTCACCACAGTGTTAGATTATAAGCAGAATGATTTACCTTTATAGAGAACAGGTACGATGTTTGGTTATGGACAGAGGACATATCAAACAATAATCGTTGAAATACGAATGGAAAAACTGGCAGTTTTCAGATCAGACAACAGGAAAGTGATGCCTTCCGTGAGCGAGAACAGTTGAAAGTTAGGTTACAGTTTTTTTTATGCAGCAAGACCGAACCAAAGACCGGAATCTTTCAAAAATTCTCTCTCCCAAAGAAACTTGAACAATGGAATGCCAATATCGAGACCCGTTCATTTCGAGATGCCTGAACACACCGCACTTCAAAAACTGAAGGTCGTGGGAAATGGGAAAGACAGTGAGAAAGATTGTTCCAGTGTTGACAAGTTGGAGACAACAATATGGCTTCAGTTATTTAGACGAACAATTATGAAACTAACGTAATGCCATGAGAAGTACACTGGGTGGCGGACATCACATCACTGGGGCACAAAAGTTATTTCTCACTGTCTTATTTATCGTGATGAAGTGTATCGGTATTTATGTTTGCAGCTTTATATGACGGACTGACACCAGCAGCTGACTCTTGCATTCCACGGAGACAGAAAGGGGGTGAGTGTAGGTGTGTGTAAGAAAAGACTGGTGCTGAGAGTTCGTGTAGAAAGTTGAGAAAAAAGTTAAGAGTAAATAGCCATTCCTGACAACCGATTATACAAAAAATAAAAGATGAGTGGTAGGGCTTACCATTAAAGACATATCAGACGTACTTCGGTTATAGGGAAAATAATTTGATAATGATAGGTTATTATTAGTGAGTTTGGCAATAATAGGTATGAACAGAAGACCTTGCCAGTGTTATGTTATGCACGGGTGAGGGTTATCCACGTCTTCAGATCAACTAACGCTGTATTGTGAGATGAGAAGTGAGACATCCCGGGAGTGAGATAAGACCCTACCATCAAGGGGAGGTATTCATAAACGATCTTAACCAATTCCTACAATAAAGGATTCTCCATACATTAATCGTATTCAAGACTCCTATGCTTTCCTCATGTTTTTCACTTTAATATTCACTTGTTTGGTTGAAGTGTTTGATATACTGCATGAGTGAAGGTAAAAGCATATGAAGACACACTTATTAACAGCTGAAACTAAAGAGCGTGTGTGGATATGGCCCTGTGCTGAGTCTCGTGCCTGGTGTGGTCCTCCGCTTCCTGTTCCTTGCCTCCTCCTTCCTGTTTGTACACTTCACTCTCCGTCTTATCCATTTCCCTCTGTTTACAATGCTAGCGTACACCTCTCCTCTTCCTCCTTCTCACCCCATCTCCTTCCACGCGGTATCACTGTTTCTGAACCCCTTCACTTCAATGGCGTATTTTGTAGACATTTTATTATTGCTCCCGTTAAGATGATTTTGCTCTGCTTAAGAAATGTGTCCTGTTAAAGGCCCAAATGAAGACCGGCAAATGTCCTGATAAGAGCCTGGTGAAGTTCAGGAAATGTCCTAAAGAAAGAAAGAGAGAGAGAAAAAAAGCCTAACTGTAGATCATATTTAGTTACTCCAGCTCGAAATTTCTCTCCTACGCTGAATATAACAGCCTGGAAACCCCAAAACATAACTGCGAAATTTGTCATCTGAGTGAAGGGGTCAGATTCGTGGTTTCTACCCCGTTTCCAGATGATTTTATTCAACGAAGGGAAATGCGCATCAGATTCAAGGACTAAACCCTCATTAACCTCTTGGGACAGAGGGCTTTTCTTTAAGCTGACCAAAATCATCTGATAGTTGCCAGGGTAAAAAACTTCAGCGGGTTCCTGCCTGAAGAAGAGTTAAGCCTTTTACGGGTATTGTCACCCTTCGTGAATCAGTCAAACGTCAGACGATGTTATTCAGGAAAAAAAAAAAAACTGCCAGTCACTAAGAGTATACGTAAATCCTCCATACAGTCACAGCCTCCAAGTGTATAGCCAAAATGTCGAGTGATTCCTAATGATGTGCCCAATACTCATCAAGTTACCAGCCAAATTGTCACAACTGGCCACTATCAATGTCTCTGATAATCGTGGCTAATTGCACTCGCGGTAAGGCAACGAGGAGGGAGCAGCAGGGCCATTAAGCACAAGTGTCATTAAGCACAAACCCCAGCAATCATGGCCGCGGAGTGGAGTGGATATGAAAGGGGAAATGAGCACGGGAGGTGGGTGATGCAGGACTCAGGGCAGCATTCATTGGGCTACGGAGGCTCCACGGAATTCCCTCTATACCTGTGCACTTCTACAGGTGGCACTTGTGTAATTTGTTTCGAGTATTATCAGACGACTCCATTATGTCCAAGTACATTCTCGAACTCGGATGATTTTGTTTTTTCACTTATGTTGGCAGAAATTCGTGCCGTTTGAGAGTATTTTCAGAAGTTAATATAGGCGCAAATTTTCAGGTCTGCGTCTATTTTATTTTATTTTTTGCGACTATAAGCCAGAAGGGGAACTACGATACGCTATGAATCATCCCTGCAAAATCCCACGTGCGGCAATTACAGGAAGGTATGGGCTAACCCTCTCGCTGCTAGAGATGCACTTGGGAATCTCTCTCTAAGTAACACATAACGATATCAAATGAGATAAGAGGAGGGAACCAGACAAGAGGAACAGAACTCACAGAAAAGGACAGGAAAAATGTTATGAAAGACGGAACAGACACGAGATAAAGGGAGAAGAAAAAGACAATGACAAGAAGAAACTGTCTTGAAAGGAGCAGCAGACAACAAAGAAAGAAAAAGGAGAAATATAAGGAAAAAAGGTCATGAAAGGAAGAACAGACAAGGAAGTAGGAAAAGCGGGAAGAAGAAAAGCACGAAGAAAAGGCGCTGAAAAGGCTAGACACGGATGGCTAAAGGCGGCTGAATTACCTGGGATAGATCGGTGGCCAATGAAGTGTTCTGGGAATTAATAAGGGTAAGAATAATACACGAGGGCGGTGAGGAAGAGGGGTGTGTGAGGGTAAGCAGGGAGGGGCGTGAAGGGGAAGAAGGAAAGAGGGGAAAGAGGGAGATGGAAAGGAAGGGAGGCACAGCTGTGAGGGGAGGAGACGGAGAGAGGGAAGAGTGGAAATGGGATCTGAGAGTAAGAGAAGCAAAGAGAAGGGGACGGAGGAGAAGAGGGAAGGGTGTGAATGGAGGGGGAGGAACGTGAGAGGAAGGGATGAGGGAAGGGGTTAAGAAGAAAGGGGAAGAGCGTCAAGGGGAGCAGGGCGGGAAGAAGGGCTGTGAGAGGAGAAGACAGAGGATAAATGGAATCGAGGGTAAAGAAAAATGGAAAAAGAAAGGGAATGAAACAAAAAGAAGGGAAAGAAAGGTGAGAGGGGGGGAGTAGAAAGAAGGGGAAGAAAGGTGAGAGGGGGGAGAGAGGGGGTGGGGGTCAACATCACAGCCCCTCTCCCTCACCGTACTACTCGTGACAATGACAGACTCGCCTAATAATCGAGACTAAAGTTCTCTGTAATTTGTAAACTTTTGAATCACGTTTCCGGGAGAGCAGGAGAGGGCTGAAATGAGAGGGGTGAATGGGGGATAGAGGGGGGGATAGAGGGGGGGATAGCGAAAGGTGGGGAGTGAAGACAGAGGGCTGGTGGAAGGGACAAGAGGATAGGAGAAAAATGGTGGGAAGGATGGGGGAAATGGGATGATAATGAGGGGAAGGGAGGAGACAAATGAACGAGAAGGAAGAGAGGAAGGGGCAGGAGGGAAGGCGGTGACTTTAAAAGGGGAGACAAATGTGGAATGGAAACTGGGGGAATAGAGGGAAGGGAGGGAGGAAGAGGAGGAGTAGGGTGGAGGAAAGGAGAGAGAAGAACGGAATGAGTGGGAGGAAGGGGAGGAATGGAAAGAGGAAGTCGTGGAATAAAAAGAGTAAGGGAGGAACAGCAGGGGTGAGTAGGATAGTTTTGGGCAGGGAGGGGGGGGGGAGTGGAGAATGGTGGGGAGGGGGACGTAGGTAAGAAGATTGGTGGGGGGGGGGGCGATGGAGAGGGGGGTAGGGAGTAGGTGGAAGACAAATGTTAATGGTAATGCAAGAACAAAGTGGCATGCTATACGACAATCATCCCACACCGCCATCACTCGCCTCACATCCATTCACCTACTTTATTAGGCCCTATGAATTAAGCTGCATGCATCCCTGTTAAAAGCAAGTCGTCATTTAGAGGAAAAGAGAGAGAGCGGTTGAGAGAGTTATGAGTCCTTTAAGTGAGAACCAATCGATGTTTATTCGGAGTGTGGGGAAAAAAAAGTATATATGTAGTATAGTTTATCGGTATATGTGTCTTTTTCTTTCATTTTTAGCCACCTATGTCTATTATTTTATCTATTTTCATCTTATATCTACGGAGTTACTTGCAAATTGTTCAAGAAAAGTTTAGCTGAAGAAACATGTCTCTACCAGCGAAACACACGAATGATGAAGCCTGAGGTTGATTAGGAAGAATTACAGATCTAACAAGAATCTGACAATGACACAGAAGGATTGGTACCAGTAAACATTAAGGAGTGATAAAAAATAATGAAGGATAGCATGTCACATCGATTTGTATTAAGTTATTGGTTGTAAAGTGTCAGACAGGTACCAATAAAGGTGTGTCCTTGAGAGACGGATAGACATAGTTAGGAGGGGCAGCACGTAAATATAACTGGATAGAGATTAACAGATAGACAGAGACAAAAAGGTAGATATAAAAGTTAAAAGCTTAAGAGACGGACATATACACACTCGGTGAGGTAGAGAAAGAAGTGGAAAACAAGAAATATTTGCTAGACACACGAACAGACATTAACAAGGTAAACGACGAGGCAAGTAGATAGATACAGGGACATGGACAGACGCGTACATATGCTAAAACGCTGTAATACATAGGCAAATGAACAGAAACACAAACAATGACAATAGTAACAGAAATCATGTATACGTGGATAAAAAAATAAAAGAACGGAGGGACAAAATAAAAAGTATTGACCCAATAGACTGAGCAACAACCAGCCAGACAAGACAGTTAGCCTGACAAAAGCTGTGGTTATCGTGAGCATGACAAAAGGAAGCGCCAAATACAGCAATCGCTAAGAGTTACATGTTAGCACTACTGAGATCACACGGTACGGACGGTCGTGAGGTAATGGCTCGAATCTCTGCCTTTACAGCACAATCACATACCCCGAAAGACGTACGCAGATGCAAAGGGATATGTTTAGTTGATTTCAGATATAAAACTCTCACACACACAAGACACGTACTCGCACCTACCCACGCACATTTACACAATCATACAAATACACTTACTAACAAATAACACGTGCCCATACCCATATCTACAGTATATACACACACGAAGCAGTCACATAACATACACACACTTATGAACAAGCACACACACGCACGAAATAAAACTACTCTCTCTCTCTCTCTTCCGTCCCTATATTCATAAATACAGTCATCTGAGCAGGAATTTTACCTTCCGTCAAAAAGGTCAATTATTGATCAATGCGCCGATGATATTTGGTTCCTTTGGTTAATAAGACCCAGCTGTCCTTCACATTTTTCAACACGGATATTGAAGGAGAGGGTTAATTAGTAAACTATCATCATCATTACTGCCAAACTTTTTTACACAACCCTACCTCTCCTATACTTTTTCTGTCTCAACCTACCTCTCAATCTCCTTCCTTCACCTCCTCCCTTCCTTCCTTCCTTTCGTCGCACACCCATGGTCACAATTCACAGTTCTCCCCTCGCAAACCACACCTCCTTCAACCCTCACTGCCTTCCCTACGAATACCCTACCTATCACCTCCCTCCCTCCCTCGCACCTTCCTTCCTTCCTTCATTCATTCATAACCATACCCGACAGTCTTCCTCTCACAAACTACACCTCTCTCATTCTTCACTTCCTTCCCTACCTCCCCCCCTTTCCCCCCTTCCTTCCACCCCCAACAAGCTGATCCGTCGACGCCATGAGCCCGGTAGTTAGATAGTCAAAGCGCAACTCCAATTAGCATATATAACCGGGCAGGAGCGGAGTCGGGGCGGACATGAGACCTGACAGGGCTGTGGCGGTAATCCCTCACTTCATCCGGCACGATACGACCGCGGCGGTGGCTGGGAGAGAAGGGGGAGGGAGGAGAGGGAGTGTGTGAGATAGGAAAGAGAGGAGAGAGAGAGGGTGGGAGGGAATGGGGAGGGAGAAGGAGCGTGTGGGAGAGCCCGAGAAAGGAGGGGGAAAGAGAAAGAGAGGAGGGACTGTTAGAACGGCACGAGAGAAAATAAGTTTTGTTAGAGAGAGAAGGGAAGGAGTATGAAACGTACTATGAGATCAACTGTGCACCTACACCTGTACCCGAGCATCATCCAGAGCCACAGAAGAGCAATAGAAGGAGAGAAAACTATGACTGATGACAAAAAAGCTGGCGACGAACAACATGAAATTCTAATGTTACCTACGAGTAAGGACAATCCAGTTTCTCTAAAGATCAACACTGCAATTTGGGAACCTGCATGAAAGATAAAGGCTCTTATCGCCAACACCATGGAGCTAATGTTTGTCTATACGTTCTTCTTTACGCTTCCGATTAGAAAGTCCCTTCTCTCAGGCCCAGCAGTCATCAAACATGCCACACACCTGCACATGTCAACGCTTCATTGGTAATACCTACCATCCATACTCAGTACGGGCAAGAGCTGTCATATGCAAGATTGGTGTGATGACATTAGTGAGGCTGCTGTTAGGACCTGTCAGTAGATTTTGTAAAAGGTCAATGAAGGCTATTGATACAGAATCGACGAACTCTTCCCAACTCCAGCCTGGGCTCGATTTCGCATCCACTGGGATCAAAGCCCACTGCTCCATCCACTCCACCACCACCTCCCCTTGTCTGCAAGTACTGTATGACAATGGGTGCAACATTATACATACGTCGGTAACACTGTATAGGAATTAGGCCTGGACATTCTTAAGAGCATCCGTTTAGTGATCCACAACCTCAGTACGACGGTGTCTTTCATAACTAATTTTGTTACCTCCAGAATATTATATAAGGCTCAGGAGGGGCGTTATGGGACTGAGGAGTTTGATATGCCATACACCTCCAGCTCGTAAGGCCTCCCATAACTTGGATAAAGTTGTGTGATAGTAACAGGAATTGTATTTAAAAAAAAATCATGTTCAGTGAGGCTGTCAGAGATCGAGCAGCGTGGAAAGCCGCCGTTAGTTGACCAAGGCCGACGGATGCAAGCATGTTGGAGCCTTCAAAAACGAAATGAAACGAAACGGGTGATCTAAACAGCCTGTGCCGAGAAAAACTCACGTGTGTTTCGGGAAGATTGGAGATGGCGAACCACTTCTTTATCTTCTCCCTTTCCTGATCAGCCTGGGATCGTAGCGTGTAAGTGGCTATGTATCTTCCTAATCACCATATTTTCCTTCGTAAGAAATATTTAAATTTATCGTTTTCTTGGAGACTTAGAAACTTTCTTAACACCTCTTCGTCAGCTACTAATTTAGTCTGTCACACTTTCGCCTTCCTCTTGCGTATTTAATGATGCGAACTATGTCGACATGGGAAGATATTAATAGCACACATGACAAGAGTAAGGTGTAATATGTAAAATAAATCGCTGATCAGCAGGTGATAGGACGCCTGGGAAGCTCAAGAGAATATGGCATCCCTTCATCTTTCTCCCTTTTCTGATCAGCCTGGGATCATGACGTCAAGTGGCTATGCGTCTTCCTAATCTCACACATTCCCCCTCGATTAGTAGATGATAATAGCCCTAAATATCACGGGGCTGAGTGGGGGGCTTTATACTCGTTTTAAACTACCATCTAGTGAATCTCAAAATCTCCACAGCGAATCTTGAGTAGGATGCGTTTGACAATGGGAACGCCTTCTTAGATACAATCACAAGTGCCAAAAAAATTATTACCTGCTCGAGACAACAGTAACCATAAATATCTCGCAGATGGTTTGGAGCCTTTCTGATTTTCCGTCGGTGCTCTGTGTACCTACTTGGCCCAAATGTCATTCTTTCTTGGAGTGTTTCACATAGCTCAAGGGCAGAAAAGGACATTGCACCTAACCATCCTTTTCCTAGCATATTCTATAACTAACACTACACTCGAATACTAATTTATTTTTACAGCTCACTGCTGAGGAAGAGAAGATGGCACTTTCAGGCCAAGATAAAATTAAAAGAATATAGTATTTGTAACCCTTGAAACCTCAACGCGAGGAATCTGACCTTATCAACGTCCTTTTAGATGGCATTACAAGCAGGGGAAAAAATACCACGTATGCAAAAAAATAAGTCTGATTACATATTACCGTCTAATAAATTTTCCCCGCTAAACTTGAACAGGAGGCGTTTGACATTTGCAATGCTTTCTTAAACAAGCAAGAAGAATTATTAGTTAAGTTGTAAAGTTATCTTTTAAATAATGTCGAAGCGGACGTTAGAGTATATACTGATTTAATAGGCTACTTCCGTCCAGTACATCTGGCCACTCCAGGAATCTTAAGCAGAAGGCGTCTGTTATTTGGAGCGCCTTTTCAGATGTAATAAAAGTAAAACAAAATATTTACGCGAGAAAATAGGTTTAACATCGTGCACGTGACTGGGGGCTATATCTTATGGCTATCACTAGACAATTATATTAAAGTGTATGATTTTTCACAGAAAATGAGGTGGCTAGTCTTCATAAACAGCAAATACCGTGACATTACACTATCACACTCTCCATATATTTAAAATTAGGGCTCGAATTGAAAAAGGCTATATATATTTTCCATTACGCTCTTCAGTATAAGAACGTCTGCCTATATTATTATTACTTCTACCTTATACCAGGTTAGCACTAATCCCCCGGTAACCCTTCCAACAGGACAATCTTTTATACGTCTTATTTCTACAGCCGAATATATACCGTACTGTTTTTCGGAAAGGCCCCTCGATCCGTGTACTAAATTCATTTCTTGAATCTTAAAGAGGATGCGTTTGCTTTTCTGAACTTCTTCTTAGATGTAACAAAAGGAAGACAATACGATTATTTCTTAACCCATAAAAATAATACTTTTAATATCTGGCAAGAACAAGGAGTCAATTCTAATTTTAGGTTTCCGATTAGTATATCTAATCCACGAATGTTGAACAAGAGGCGTTTGACATTCTGAACGCCTTCTTAGATGTAATCAAAAGCAGACAAAAAGATTATCACCAACGCGAGCCAAATAATAAATTTAGAAGTTGTTGGCAGGACATCTCGGGGCCTGAAAATAGTTCAGGGGGGAAATTCAGAGTGATACTAGTGGGTGAAATTATGTGGTACAGCTCATGTCTTGCCAGAAAGTATAATGGCGGGTGTTCTCTTTGCCCTGGGATAATATAGGAGCCTTTTACATGGGTGTAAAGAGTGTTCCGTTTTTACTCACCTGCAATATTAGCATTAAGTAAGGGAATTAAGTGTCTTCCTAAGATCTGGTGAATACATCTCGGGAAAAATGAAACCATCTCACACACTCGTAAATTTTAAATCATCTTCAAGCAAATCTAGCAAAACAGTCGATTACCTGAGTGCCATATGAAACATTCCATAAAAAGACAATAATTACCCTTCACAGTTTCTGATAGGCAGCATGGACCGTTCACTCACTCGATAAGTTGACTATACTAAGTGAAAAGCCACATGGTTTTCTGTATCGGGGCCTAGGAGCGTTAATGATCTAATATTCTAAGCCTCTGTCAGCTCATCATTACTCCCTTCTGCTACTCTACGCCGCTTCCCTTCATGCACTTTGCCACTTTTTCCCTTCATCGCTCACTCGCCTGAACCACTTGTAATCTTCCAAAACACGAGAAATATCGAGCCATGATAAAGTGGTAGTACATTCCTCAACTTTCCCTCCCTCATTCCGTCCCCAGTCATGGTTCCACACTCGATACGGGGTTGTTAGTTTTCGGTATGGCTGTTTGTGGGCTTGCGTGAAAATATCAGCATTTGAAGTTTTTAAGTGACGTGGCTAAAATTTGTAAACAATATAAACGACAGGAAACAAGCAGAAAATTATAAGAACTCGAGAAACCACACGTGACTGAATATCCCTAACAGCATAAAGCGTAACCAGAAGCGAAAAGAAAAAACTTCGGGCACAAAAAAGAAAACTATACGCAACCAGAAACTAAAAAAAATAAGGAAAGAACCAATCGCTGAAGAGAAGCAAACGTAACCGAGAATGGAAATAAAAGTGTAAACATTATTAATACGCTGAAAACGTAAATTAAGAACGAAGAGAGAATTAAGAAAATGAGAAACGCTTAACCAATACGAGGCAAACGCAAATAAGAAAGCAAACCGAATGTGTCCGAGAACGCAAATAATCAGTCAATAAATAAATAAAAAACAGTAAAGTGGAACCACGGCCAATAGGAGTGAAATGTAATCGAGGACGCAACAAACTTTTTAAAAAATTCCCTTCCATTTGAAACGCAATAACAACGTCATGGTGAAAATTAACTGCTACTCCTATTCCTTTAACACAGTTAAAAACTCGTTTCCTTCCCAACCTCTAGTGCCCCTAAACATAATTTCCCCTATCCTCTCGCCCTGTATATACTGTTGTTTCCATCCTCTGTTCTCTCCCTCTTACCCTGTCGTCCTGTTTGTCCACATTCTCCCCTATATGCCTCCACTGCCCCTGCCTTTATCCGTGTCCTTTTTATCCCTCTGCTTTTGCATCTCTTTCTTGTCCTCTACTAACTTTACTATACTCACTTCTATTCCTTATCCTCTCCCCCTTACCTTACTACTCCAGCTTCTCTCCCCCAGACTGCTTCCCTTAGCCTGACTGCTCAAATCCTCCTCCTGCTACTACTCTTTATCCGCTCATACCTGTCCCCTTATTGTGCTTCTCTGCCTCTACCATTTACCCTGTCCCCCTAACCATCATCCTATTCCGTCCATTTGTCCCCTTTGACTTCTTTCGTCCTGTCTTCTCCCCAACGCCGGTTTCCTTACCTCCTTTTTTGTTGTCCTGCCACTTCTATTCTGCTACTGTTCTTTCCTACAAAATCATCTCCGTCCTTGCCCTCCTTAAATTAGCAAACATACCCCCCCCCTCCTCCCAGATCTCTTTCTCCCACATCCACGTCCCTTGCGCTTTTTGTAATAATTCTGCTACTACTGTCAAACAACCCTCTCCCTGTCCCTATCATTCCACTATCACGAACCACATCCACCTCCATTCCTCTGCTCTTCCTATCCCTTTCTATCCCCGTCCCTGTCTTACTGTTATATCTATTCCCATTCCCCATCCCCCACCTGCCCTGTCCCTACTCCCACGTCCGGGTGAGGGGGACGAAGGCTGTAATCACCGCAGCGCCTGTGTAATACCCGCACATTACCCGCTTACCACCGCTGACGGAACTGAGTGACGGCGAGGAGCGCGTTGACTCGCTGTGCTCCGCTGAACTGTATGATATTTTGTTATGTGCTCTGGGGGACGAATGGAGACTGGGGAAGGAATGAAAGGTGTGTGTGTGTGTGTGTGTAGTTTCTGTATACTCCTACGCTTTATTATAGTTAGTGACTGAAAACTGGTAGAGTAGAGTGGTAAAGGAGTGCGGCCGAAGTGGATATTATATTAACGTCCCGGGTATTTTATTTAACTGCTGCCACATTATTTCTTTTGATGGGACGCCTTTTTTTTTTTTTTATATGTACGGTTAACCACTCCCCTATACGGTGGCGTCTGTTTTAAAATACTCTCAAGAACATCAGACTTCTTTTCAGGTTTGGGAGCGATGCGATGTAAGGATAAAATAACAGTCTCCCTTAACTCATACATTTAAATACTTCATTTTTTCCCCCCCTACTACTAAAGAATTTCACTTGGCTTACGAGAGATCCCCTAGCAGTGATCAAAGTATAAAACTAATTTTAAAATATTATAAACAGAGGCAAGCAAGAGACAAAGTGACAAGCTCAGAAAAAAAAATGCCTTTGAAACACTGAACGACAGGATGGTGATTCTTCGCGCCAAGATGAAAAGTGATTTTTTATAGATGCATAACTCAGGGAGAGGAAGTAAAGAGATGGAGTGGGAGGAAGAGGCAGACTGTAATTCATGGGAAGAAGTGAAACGATGACTGACTGAATGGTGCTTGCTTTCGATACGAGAAAACGGTGTTATTTTCACTTTATTTTTATTTGTTTACAGGATGCTCTTTTCATAGTTCTGTTTTGGGGCTTTTGTTTCCTACCAATGGATACTTTTGATCGTTGTTTTTGTAATGTATATAAATGCTAAAAACGCCATAAATAATTAAAAATATGATAGTGACGTACGGTATACAACATGAACTGCTATGGACACAGCGATTCGTTTGTGGCCACCGCTAAAGGGATTAAGACGTCTGACTATAGACAGAAAGAGACTGACAGACAGGCAGAGAGACAGACAGACATAGATGCATACAATATACAGGTGCAGACTGATAGAAGAGAATAGATAGATAGATAGAAAGATACAGACACATAGACACAGACACAGAATTGCTGTGAAAGACATACTGGGAAATCTTTTCAACGACCAGGAAATACGACAACATCTGATATTTCTTACCCGGCGATTATTTTTCTTTTTAGTGACGAATGACGACTTTTTTCTGTCTTCTCTCAACAGTATAATATTTAATGGTCCAGGGCGTCGCGTACCCGAGCTGCCTCCACACAGCACAGGCCGTCAGTGAAGCGGAAACGTGTGGAAATAACCCCGCCTGAAATACCTGGTTTTAAAAATGTCTCGACAACCACAAGGGAAGAAAATGTTTTAACTACCGCAGTGAAAAAGTGTGCCAACAGAAAACTGAAAAATCTACCTCGGCAACCACAAGTAAAATTAGTCTTACCATCGACAGTCAAAAATTATCGAAACGACCACCATCAAAATTAGTATTAAGAATAAGCAAAAATCTGCCTTGCCTATACACATACCCTGACATGAGTGGGAAACTATTAAACACTACAGCACTCTGATATATCCATTCCCTGGTGGGTTAGAATTTTGAGCCCACTGCATGAAAACTGGTTCATGCACGCCCTACCAACCAGCCAACCGGACGCTCCAAAATTTGTCGTAACAACCACAAACAAAACTCTGGTATTTATCAGTCTCCAAAACGAGCAAAAGTCACACAAGGAAATACTGCCATGTGCTTAACAATTTAACTGCCACGGAAGCGGCTAAGTAATTTATTCCGGCTAACGCGGGGTAACAGATGGACAATTAGGGTATCAGAGTGGCAACCCGGAGATGGAGTGACAGAAAGAGGCAGACAGGGAACAAGATAGAAGGCAGAACTTCGCAAATGTGTTGGGAATGGATGGAGAGGCTAACAACCATTAGGTCAGTAAGAAGACAAATGGGGAAGGCCTCCGTCAAGCAATGCAATGTCTCAGGCTGATACCAGTTAGTAGTTGTGGCCCTAGGTTCATCCAAATCGGAACCCAGTGGACTGCAGACCGAAATTGTCCCTATCCTGCAGTACACTATATTACTTTCAGGGACACAAGTATTACTGAGCCTACCACTTATATCGGTGCCACCACACGAAGGCGCTCCCCTCCGGCACGGGTCTGATGATAACACAAGGGCACGTACAGTAGATTTGCTGGAGCTGGACGGATCACGCTAAACATCAATAGGCCTGAGTGGTGATAGGGAAAGAGGCCTTGTAGTTGTGTGGTGATGATGGTAATGCAAAATGTTAATAGTATGGAGCTGAAGGAAACACTCAGTACAGATTAATTTAACCCAAGTTCATATATAACCTCATTTGCAGAGGATTTCCAGTGACATGCTAAAACGGAAGGTAAATCTCTCTCCTCTCTCTCTCTCTCTTTCCAAAAAAACACAAAGTGATATACAAAAGCAGACATACGGCAAACCCCCCCTTCCCCCAGACATGCACACGAGTTCCCTACGCAGAGAAACGGAAAGGTGAAATATGGAAACAGGAAGAAGAGAGGCAGTCAGGGAAGCGCAGTGCCTACGGTTGTGCTGAGTGAGGTTTGTGAATGAGAATGTGTTGGTTGAAAAGCATGACTGAGTATCCTGGTTGGCAATGAGCCGTATTCTCGTAGCGACAAGAGGCTTCGTAACACCTTTTCCTTAGCGATTTATTCTGCATACTTCACTAAAGTTTCCTTCTTGTTACTTGTATCTGTTTAAGACTGACAGGTTTGTTTCACGAAGGCACAAAAAATATTAATGGATCACATATAATAAAAAAATAAATCGCTGAGGAAGAGGTGTTTGGATGTACTTCATAGACCAAGAGAAGCAATGACAATGCTATTAACTTCATAAAATGTGAGCGTGTTCGTGTGCATGTGCCAGTGTGCGCGTGTGAATCAATCGCACGTGATACCAGTTAGTCAAGCCTAGAATAAGTAATAAAAAAAATGTATTTAAAAAGAGGAATAATTCTTCTCTATTTTTTGCAAGCACGGAATTGCCATGATGTCAAACTATAACCGTGAGTCGTGGGGATGACAGGAGACATCGGGATCCCCATTTTCATTCTTGCTCTTGCCAGACGTTTTATTCTATCTAGTAAAGATCCCTTCCAATGAATAATATAATGAAGGCTAAGTCAAACCTCTTCAACTCCAAAGGTCTCGCTTAAGCTGAATAAAATAATCCAGTTATATCACCACTGGAATATTAAAGGTGTTATCGTAGTGAAGGCGTTAAATACTGAGGCACTCGATCTCCTGCATTCTGAAACACTGGGCAAAATATTTCGATAATACTCGCAGTGTGTGTGCTTTACGAAGTCTATTATTTTGCTAAGTTTTTGCATCTTGGAAACTCGGAGGTCTTATGATGTAAGACACCATTCAGGGTGGTCATGATCCGTGCAGGCATCGATTCGAGTTCCTAAGACGCCGTAACTGGTTTTTGGGCCAGGTAATGCCACAGAGAGCGCTGGTCGGTCACATAACCTCAGGTACTTTAGATTACAGTAACCTAGCTCCTATTCTTGACATGTTACCAGATACTACTTGCAATAGATAATTCTAGTCACTCTTTGTAAAACGATTCGTTATTTAGATGACAATATTGCTTCCTATGATGTGATATGGACCTCTAGGGAGCAACAGGCGACGATTTCGAAAACTTGGGAATAAGAGGAAGCATGATAAATTTTTCTTACGCATTTTGATGAGAGTTCTCCCTTATCCCCTTTGTATATCCTACCCATGCTATCTACAGAGTACGGATTAAGGTGTAAGGATTATGATGATGATGATGACGGAATGTACCAAATAATGCAACTGTTGGAGATAACTTGAAATTACCTGAACGTACGTATAATAAGCTTGAGCATTTATCACCAAGTAAATACAAACAATACCATAAACAACTCTTAATATGCCGGCAGCCTGTAGTGAGAACAGGATGATGATGAAACTTTTTTTTTTTAATGGCATAAGGAGTCAGTCAATCCTTCAGAAGTGATGATTCATTAACATAATTCCATGTAATCGATTCTGACTCAATTTTACGTATCTAGTTAGTCATCTGGCGTCATTCGGAATTGCAATATTTCTCCAAAATGTCGGGGAAAAAAAATCGAAGGCTTGAAAGACGGAGTGAATGCAGATGACTTAGTTTTGCCGGGCACTGTGATGATACTTGTGCGTGCGTGCGTGCGTGCGTGCGTGCGTGCGTGCGTGCGTGCGTGCGTGTGTGCGTGTGTGTGTGTGTGTGTGTGTGTGTGTGTGTGTGTGTGTGTGTCCTGTTACCTCAGTCTGCATTCTGTCAGGAGCCGTGATGAGTCAGTGGTATCATGTCTGTTAATCTGCATACCACACGTCTACTGCTCAAGATCTAAGCCGCTGCAGACATTTAAACAGAAAGCTTCACAGACACAATCGGCAAATCAGATCAACGGACAACAACCATACAGACAAGAAGACAGATATACAAATACACAGGTACACAAACAAATTACATCACCTCGGGCACCAGGGAAAGACCGTGAATGACAGGAACACATCATCATCGCCATCACCAACTTTCTCTGTAATGCATGACGAAAATAACCATAAAACAAACAACCAGGTATGACGTGACAGGGGAACAGAAGACGGTGACAAACACTCCTTGGGTTATACAGGTGACTTTTTTTTTTTTTTTTTATTTTAAAGACAAGGGTTTTTTTTTTTTTTTTTTTTTGTCTGTGAGTCTGTCTGTCTACATTTGCTTGCCTATATAGTTTTTTTTTCTGTCCGTATTTGGCTATCTGTATGTATTTACTGTATAAATCCACCCATCTGTCCGTCTGCAATAAATACATAATGTCGGTATCTGTCTGTCCAGCTACTTGTTTATTTGTCTATCGGTCTGGCTATGTACAGTATCAATACATCATCATCTAACCATCTACCAATCCATCTACGTAAATTTATTGTCGGACACCGCATCTTGTCGGTATCCCTGACAGAAGGACATCCAGACATTCATGCCCATATTCAATAACGCCTCTCCTTTCGTGACACACCTCCGTCACGTACACATCCGCCGTTGTGTCCTTATGTTTTTTGTTAATATGAAGGTAGATTCAGTTTTAATAATGTAATCGTAACAAAGAAACTAACTTTAACTATAACAGTAACATTCCATATGAAATTCGCTGGAGAATCAAATCTTCACCTTGGAGGGGAAGTGGAAGACAAAATTACCTCCTATGCAGGCAAAGTACTGATGGAGAAAGGGTGTCTGTAGTAATATTTATGCATCTGAAAGTCGAAGTGTTTTACTGATTATGAGTATGTGTGTCAGGTATACGTCACTGGAATATAACGACAGGGTGCGATCATATCCACGCATGAGAGGACATGCTACCAGGCCACGCTTTATATGTCCACCACTGCTTGGGTTTCGAGTCCCAGATTAAAGAGAAGGCTTGGTTAACACGCTACTACCGACACACAGAACCGTTATATATGTGCATAGTTGAGCCATATTTAGCCTCAGTACTGAAGATTACCTCTACATTACATAACATTATGGTTCATATTTTTACATATTATATTTTACAGCAGGGTGGAGCTGAGGATTATGGAGGCTTGAGTGATTTGTGAATACACGAATTACGATCTATCTCGACTTTACGCCGATGAGAGTTGTCCTTTTCTGTGCATACCGCTCACCTTATTTATAACAGTAGGAACATAACTCATGTGAGGACGATGATACTTTATTCTGTTATCTCTGCCGCTCATCCTATATCGTACTTCCATCACGTTCTTCAAAAAATGACATTAACCCTTTGACGACTAGAAGTGTCCCCTGAGGCAACTAAAATCATACTGAGTAAAATGCCTGTCAGCTGACATTTAAGAGTTAACCAAGGTAATTTGCGCTGAAAGGCACATATATTATTAATCTACTTATACGAGTATATTTTACTTAACAGGGAGTGGAACAATAGTAATGGCAAGATGATATATGGACCTCTGATGTGACCAGTAAGATAAGAGTGCAAAAGACTGAATAACTCTATAAAACGAAGGAAACAATTACAGCAGATAATTGACACAGCAACGAAAGAGTGGAAGAGTAAAACAGTGAATGGAAAAGTTTGGAACAGTGAATATTTGAGAATGAAGAACGGATGAACTAACGATCGAAACGGTGGAGTAGAGTGGAACATCAAGTGGAAGAGTGAATAAGGGGTAGGGGGAAAGTGCGACCCCTACCACTTGCCCGCTTGTCACGTAGAGCTGCGGTGGCCGATGGATAGGGGGACTGGCGGGACCCTCACTCGATACCTGTAATTATCGGGACTTGTCATTGCCCTAACTGCCGAATTGCATGTGGGAACCAGGCACACCCACCCACACCCATGCACCCCCCTTCCCCACATCCACACACCCCACTAACCCCTTCGTTCCCTCCACTCCCACCCCCACACACTCCCACACGACCCCCCACCACACTCATATCCTTACACAACCTCTCAATCTCCACTCATGTTTTCCTTCTACCATATTCACATACCCCATTCCCATACCCATTCCTTATTCTCTCACACACACACTACCACATCCATATTCCCACTAACTCACCCCCATACGTACCCTCACACTCACTCTTCATCTTCAAAATTTTTCCTCCCCATCTCCATCCGCCCATATACCCTCTCCCCTCACCTACACTCCCCCACTTCCATACGCTGTCCTCTCATGACTAGTCTTTTATTTAGTACGACGGCAACAGAATATTATATACTTGTGTTCCCATCGCTCCAGCACGCAATATCTATAGCCCATTCACCACCAGGACGAACTTGTTTATTTCCCTTATGACAATTTTCCTCGTCTTGGACCTTTTGCCTCCAAGGGTTACTCGCATCAGTATACGAAACCAAAGCGTTTTTATTAATCTAGGAATCGCAAAATTACTGTGGTCGATTTAAGAAAAATCTCTGATAGTAAAATGGCAAAAATTTTGATGGTAACAAAATTTGCTTCCCTACCGTACATTTACGCATTTCTTTTCAAAACCTGCATGGCAAGTTACAGTGAAGGTAATAAAAACACAAAATATTTACTTATTACAAACAATTTCATACAAGGCAGGGCATCGTCAATAATAGCCACTGCATCAACCACTCTTACGTCACTGGGGTCTTGAAAGCTTAATCCTGCATGGTGTCCTTTGCAAATACTAATTCTTCATACTTTCTGTCCTAATGGGTAACTCCTGACATTTACTGACCCCTTTAATAATAAATAATACTTTCCCTTTCCCTTATGACATTAAAGTGAGTACTAAATTTAGCGCTTTCACTAAATCGTAAGGCGCAGCAAGAATGAAAGCAGACGTCATCACACTGAGGTAATAACTTTCAAAATCAGTTTATCTGGTGAACTTTACTTTTACGTGATGCGCTGTTATCAAAGTGGAAGTAGCCATAATAACCATATCATGAAAATGTATGTAATCTCCTCAAGTGAAGAGCTACTTCAAAATTAATCCGCTGCTATAACATAACGTTAGGGATAAAGAGAGTATCATCATTACAACAAACGGGCATCATTATCACAGTAAATTACCCTTGCAATCACGGCATTTACCTGATATAAAGTGCGGCTATCAGTTGTCATTAGTGCAGCTCTCATTTTTAAGCCTTTCACTAGCATTGCAGCGCTTGACTATTCTCATAATAAATGCAGACTAGTTTTTTTTTAGCTTAATATTTCACATCCGGTGATCTATTCTTGAAATTAGTCTTGCTACCTGCAAGTGATATTTTTCCAGTTTAGGAGCGCCTTTTCGACCTAGAGGTGTTAGAAACGGCCTTCATTCCATTCCTACAGGAGTTTTACGCAACGCTACATCAAATCGTTAGGAGGTAACACGAATAAACCAAGAAATAATTATCGGATTGAAGGGATTAATTGTTTTTAACCCCTTTACTGCTAAAGGCCTCACCACTCTAAAGAAAATAATCTGCTGTTGCCTTGGACTCAATAAAAATAGTGTTACCGTACTGGAAAGTTAAACGTTCTCATTTCAGAGCACATTACAAACACAGGAACGAAACATGGTTTATCTAATAAGTTCATAAGTTCAAACACACTGTTTCAAACAACAGAATTTCAATATACAAGGCAAGAGAAATGTGAAATAAAGTTTGCTAAAATTTCAATATTCCATGTCTTTAGAACGTGTAATGTCTTTGGCAGTGAGGGGCGTAGATATTTTTCTATAACCCACAGAGGAAAGGAATAAATAGGGACGATATTCAGTGATCTTAGAACAATGACAACATGTTCAAATCTAAATAAATCCTCGGAAACAGTGCTCAATATCGAGATGCAACTACTAGGTATGAGACATTTAACTGTTCAACAAGAGGACGTCCATCATACTTCAGTCCATTCAATCTGCACACGATTCTTTAGGGGAGATATTCCAAACTAGAATTCTTAGATAGGGACTTTAATTCTTTTACTGCTAGAGGACCTTGCTGTGTCGATGTAAACTATCCAGGGCAACAACAACAAGCTAAAAGAGGGTTCCATCGGGCTGAAGGGATTAATTATCGTTGCTTGTGAGATAATTACGTATCAATTAACAAAGTAATCTGAAGACGGGCCATGGGTGTTTGGGTATCACTACAGGTGCTTACGTGAGAGAAGACCTGTTTACTCACAATGTTTGAGGCACCCAGGATAAAATAGGTAGGGAGAAGGCCGCTAACACACACACACGCACACGCACACGCACACACAAATACCCAATCACCTGTGTCTTCAGTGAGTTACCTTCGTTCGTTTTCGGTGATGGAAATAAACGTGATATATTAAAAATGTTATACAAAAAAAAAAAATAAAAGGAAAGGCAATGGAAAAGAATTGGGTATAAACTGATAAATGTTCATGGTTTTATCCCAGTTTTGGCACAGCCGCTTTGTACCATGGGATGAACGAGGGACGAATCTTAACCCTTTCGTACATGCCACCTCCAAATGATATTATTCTTAGGAGAGACGCCGTGGTCATGAAGGGATATGAAATTATCTCCATTTACATCTACAGCGAAAAAAAAAAAATCACTTCCTTGCTCCCACCAGACGATATTTTTCTGCTTGAGAAAGACTCCTTTGCCATGTTGGGGGTTAATTAAGATCAGTTAAACCATCACTGTAACTCTCACGTACGAAAGGATATTAGCGTTAGAGAAACAGGACAGGAATGCAAGGAGGAGAATTTGTAGAAAAAGGGACGGAGAAACAATTATATAAATGAAAATACAATGAAAAGCTTTGGAAATTCTTTGTTACATCCCCAAAGCAGAAGTCAACCCCAAAAAAATTCCTGTATATACTGAACAGTTACCGATCGCAAATACAGTTTCACATAATGGGATGGGAGGGAGGGATGAGATGATGGTCTATAGTTTGAGCGGCAGAGAAAACTAAATAAAGTCAGCAGAGAGCAGAGACAGACAGCATCAACACAACCACAGAAAAGAAAACAGAGAACTGAGAAAATGGAATTGGGAACAGAAATAAAAACAATTATGTAAGTGGAGAGACAAACTCCACGCGTTTTGTCACCCTACCCAACGCGGACCATAATCACACTTTCTGACGTGTTCCAATTACTGTCCGTGCTTTAATTTAACACAGGCGGGTTTTTACTAATCACCCAGCACCCATTACACTTAACTTTTCCATAAATTTTTACCAGTGAGCGGCTATGGTGGCGGTGGTAGAGGGAGTGGCGATGGAAAGGGTGGTAGAGAGAGCAGTGTTCGATTGCTGATTATATAAAAACATATATATTGATGCCTCGTTTATAGGTCGCAGGCTGAGTTCGGTAAACATATGTAGCCTGGAAAAGATTCTGTCGTAAAGGAGCTACATTTTTCATAAGCCCTTTCCATTATAACTGCGCTTTTTTTTTTTTCATTGCATCGTCAGACAATTTTATTTAGCTTTTTAATGAAAATTTAGGCAGCTGAGAAATTTGGAGGAATCTTCACTGGTTCCTGTGCTTATATAAGAAATCAAATATAATCGTCTGACAGTAGTATGAATGATATAAAATAGGGCACTGAATTTACGAATATAACCATTAAAATACCTATCTTAGAGTAGGCCATAAATCTGTCAGCCTATAGCTTCAGACACCGCTTCCTTTCCTCCCCACCAGATGCAGTCAGCCTCTTCAACAACCGCCAACCGCCAAAGAAGAAGCGAAAGAGCCGGACCGCCTTCACCAACCACCAGATCTTCGAGTTGGAGAAGCGGTTTCTTTACCAGAAGTACCTCTCACCCGCGGACAGGGACGAGTTGGCGCAAAATCTTGGTCTCAGTAACGCACAGGTAAGTTTCAGGACGATTTTACTTAACATGGGAATGCCTCTTGACTTCTAAGCTTGAGGGCGACAAACATCTTGATACTTTAACAGCCAGATGATTCTCTCTCTCTCTCTCTCTCTCTCTCTCTCTCTCTCTCTCTCTCTCTCTCTCTCTCTCTCTCTCTCTCTTTTAACGAGGAAGTCTTGTGATCACTAATGCTTCAAGAGGTACGAATTCAAATTAACGTTTTTGCTAGAGTTAGAGGATTTTACTTAGCTAGGAAAGGCCTCTCGAACTCTAAGGCCAGAAATACTTCTTGCACAGAGGCAGGGATGAGCTGGCGCAGGACCTTGGTCTTAATAGCGAACAGATTAGTAATAAGTATTTCAGAACGACGAAAATATTAGAATCAGACGATTTTACTAACCATATTAAGAATCCTCACTCAGTTTCAATGGATTCCAGGGTCAGGTACACAAACGAACTTACTTGAAGAAAGAATAAGAACAATGGAAAGATCAGACTCCTCCCTTTCTCTGTCCTGGCTGCGAAAACTTATCTTAGTTACGACAGGGATATGATCGCACATGTGTTTGTGAATACGGGTCTTTTTCTGAGCAACTGGATCCTTTGTCTATATCTGCTTCTATTTCTGATGCTGGAGTAACAGAACATAATGGAAATGTCTCTAATTCGGTTTACCATTCTGGAAAAAAAGACGCACTGATCGGAGACAAGATTAATTTTGAGAATGCTGCCCGCCTCTCAAAGCAAACCATTCGTGGGGTTTGTCGCAGGTGTATAGGATTATATATTTTTTTTTACGTCTCTCTTACGTTAAGTATTCAATGATTAAAAATTGATATGTAACGATAACTCAACTATTTAGACCGTCATCTATGATACATTTATATTTTGCTTACTTAAAAGATACAAAACATTCAATTTAGCCCCCCAGAATTATTGCATTAGGTGGGCACAAAATAGTAGTTACATCTTACACCTTCCTCTCTCCTATGTCGGTGATCAAATGGTAGGCTTCAGTCTAGACCACATAGCTTCAACCTTACATCTCCACCTCTTCCCTGTATAGCTAGATACGGGGCAGCAACTAGCATAGGAGTTCTCACTGCACCTTTTCTTAACGATTTAGTTTGCATATTACAGTTAACATTTTCCTTGGTATCCATATCACCTTAATGTCAAGACGGTTCGCACCAGTAACATGCACGACAATACTGAGGTGTTATGTCTAGAAGAAATCGCTTTGGAAGAGCTGTTACGAAATCTCCAAAGCCGCTTTTCACATGACTAACAAGCGCAGTATATATAGACCATTTCATTTCTCCATCATATTACTTTTCGAGGTTCCTGCTTGTGGGATCATGATAGAAACGTGTATATGTGTATCGTCCTCAACTTTTGGTCCTCCTCCCCCATGATTAAATTCTGAAAATACCCAGTTCCGTCGCCGACTGTGAACGACGGACTCTAACAGGTTAATCTAATGTCCTTCTCCTCCTCTCTTAATTGTAGGTGATTACGTGGCTCCAGTATTAATATCACTCTTCTTTACTCTTACGTCAGGCAGGTAATATAGCATAATATACTCCCTCCTCCGTTCTCTCAGTTCCAGGTAATCACATCGCTCCAAAAAATAATAATTATAACTTTTTCTTTAAGGTTAATGATGAAGTAGTTAGAAGAAAAGCATAATAACTCCTTCTTTAATCTTTGAGCACAAAATAGATACCAGTCTTTAATCAAATCTCTCTACTTTTCCACCACACCAGGTGATCACGTGGTTCCAGAATCGTGATATAATATCCAGGCTTTGAATATTAATCATTCAATATTACGGCCCGTAGTTAGTAACAAGAGTTTAATATAATCAGTGAAGTATGTAGGCGAACTTCACTTTCCTTATTTTATGATCTTCCCTCCTGTCTCCCCATTCCAGGTGACCACGTGGTTTCCGAATCGTGATCTAACGTCGTGTAGTTAGAAACAAGAGCTTGGTATATTATGTGAAATTTGTAGGCGATTTTAATTTTGCTCATTTTGTGATCTTTCCTTCTCTTTCTTCCCATTCCAGGTGATCACTTGGTTCCAGAATCGACGCGCCAAGTTGAAGCGGGACATGGAGGAGCTGAAGCGTGACGTGGAGTGCACCAAGGTAATCTCGGGGAACAAGACGCTACTCGAGGCCTCCGTCAATGTGGCGGCGCTCCTCAAGGTTAAGGATTTCCCCAGGATACCCATCACCTCCCTACCGCAGCAATAGGGGCGCGCCAACCCCCTGCCGCGCCCCCCGCCGCCTCACCATCCTCACCCGCAAGCTCTGGATCTTGAGGGGCGTCGCGTCTTTCCGTCAGCGTCGTCGTCGTCGTCTGCGTCGGCTATTCCGTATGTGTTAGCTAACGGAGCGGCTGCTAGTGTGATGTGCCTGTCTCTCCTTAACGCGCAGCAGGATTCCATGAAGGCGCAAGATGGTTCAGTCAGCAGCGACGTCTTGTTAGCGTGTCCGGAGAAGGGCAAGTGTTGATAAAAGCGTCCGGAAAAGACGGGAACACGTTTAGATATGTGTCCGTCAGAGGGGGATATAAAAGAAATGTGTTGGTATGACAGGAAAAGGAGAACTAGTCAGGTGTGTGTGTGCAGGAGAAATGTGTCCGCCAATGAGTGGGAAAATGACAACTCTACGTCAATGAGCGCAGGAATAGAGGGACATACGACAAACGGGTCCATTAAAAGAAAAAACGGGTTGGGAACATGTTACAAAAAAAAATCCGTAAGCGATGGAAAAACTGTGTATCTGTGCGTCCGCCTGTCGCTGGAATTCCCGGTGGGTGAAACTTGACACTGAAGAAGGGTAAAATGAGCAGCCCCGTCACTCTGTCTTTCTCGCTGGCATGGAAGACTTCATTGCATTTTTCCTATTTTTTTTTATAATTTTCTTTTTCTTGTTTTACACTACCCTTTAAGACAGAGGGCGCCTTCTATGTCTTATTCTTGCTACCTCAGACGAATTCATTCAACTTTTGAGAATCTTTAGAAGCCAAGAGGTTCATTCAGCTATATCTAACTCCTGCAGTTCGAAAGTACGTCACTGTGGGGGGTGATAGTATTCGTTGTCTTGTAGGTTACGTATTTTCTTATATCGATAAATCATACGTCAGTACTACACAAGATGATGAAGGAGTGATTCGCAAAGTGATTCGTTGGGCAGAGGTGTTACGAGAGCCAAAGAGAATACGTCAGTCTACCTGTCTCGTCTGTCCTTCTCCAGCCACACACCTGACTGACTCGAGGTTTGCTCGTACATCCCGTCACTCTCATCCCGCCCCGCTTCAATTGTGACACCCGGAGACGAGGAAGCAACTGAGCATGGAGGTGTGAACAATTCGGGATCCCCAAAATAATGGCTACACATGCCGATACGAAAAACATGAACATCAAAACAGTGACGAATGCATAGAACACAATCACGCTTTCCTACAGAGAGCCGTTCTACTCTCATCTAGTTTCGCTCATACTGTGACACCATAAGCCGAGTAAAGAACAGAGTATGGAAGCATGAAAATCTTGGGGTCACAAAAATAATGGATACGAATGCTGCTACCAAAAATGTCAACACCTAAAGATTTTGTGACAAAATATAACACCCTATCATACACAATGATCCCGTCTTTTGTCCTTTCCACTCAAACACTCAGACTAGAAACAGCCGGATGGGCAGGAAAGTTTGACGATCTCAGCTGAATGGATATGAATGCTGCTGCTGATTCTAAAAGCAAAAAAAAAAAAAAAAAAAAAAATGGTGGTAAATTTTATAAAGAATAGCCTGCAAAGGTGGAGTCAAGCTCACATTTTCTGACCATCCTTACGTGAGATCTCCAGCGACAGTAAATGGATGAAACGACATCGGCTTCCTTCTGTTCAATTTTCTTTGGAAAGAACAAATTCTGAACGTTCTCAGATGACTCTTCCTTTCCGAATATAAACATAAAAATATTCCCGAGCCTTTTCCACTCGTGCAGTCTAACGTGATACTTAGGCTAACCACACTTTCATAATTTTTACCTTTTCTCTATATGACCATGAGAAAATATAGGGTTGCAAAAACCTTCGCCCTCTCACTTTTTATTGTACAGTCGCCATAATCAAACCGCGACCCCCAATCATCGACCCCTCACCTTCTGTCTGGCGGGCATTAGACGCGAGAGTGACGGGGCGCGAGCGAGGTTGTCATGCCATGTCAGTTTCCATGCAATGATGCACAGTTCTCGGTGGCAAGGAAGGCTTCGTTGCACACCTCCCTTACCAATTTATTTTGCACATAACACCTTAAATGGTCACGCATGTTCCCAGTACTATCACACAAGATGATACAAAGGAGTAATGTGAAAAATAAATCGCTAAGGAAGAGATATGACGAAATCTTCCTAAAACCAATGAGAATCACTACCTGAACTTCCTAGAATGGACTCTTTAAACATGACCCAAGGTGCGTGTGTCCCTCTTGGCAGCCCAAATACTAGACACAGTGACGCAACAGTACACTTGATGGACGCTGGGAACCAAACAGCGGGAAACGATACAAACGAACGATGCAGATTAATGAGTGAAAGCAATGGTGATGAACTATAATCAAAGAGGTATCCAAAGCTTATGAAGATCGTCTAAAAGTGTCCCCCCCAAAAAAATCCTCACACTTAGGGAACTAAAGGATGCTAGGAACTTTAATTACATACCGAATGGGAAAATGACGAGAATGGAAGTGACACGGGTGAAGTAACAATTAACGGACGCTAGAAAATATAAGCAGCGAAGTAGATGGAGAGGCAAAAGAGTAAAAACTAACAGTGACGCATGAAAAACAGGTGACGAACGCTGAAAAATTTAACCAGCAGGGACGAAAAGTACGAAACAAGAGGGAGAGCCCAAAGAGTGTAAGGTAGGGGAGTGGATAAAGGAGGTAGTGAGAGATGCGGGTTACGTCAGACGCGGTGTCCATCCCTCCACACCACTAGCTGACTCAAGGGGGCATGTGGTCTAGTGGGGTCAGCAGGCTCCCTTAACACCTCTTCCTTACCGGTTTATAGTTACACACGCTGTGCGATACTTTTAGCATACTAACAGTAACGTGGCTGACAGTGAATGCAGCCAAATCATCTCCCAGACTGCGATACGCAATCATCGATTTTCAGTCCAGGCTCCTATTACTGGGTCTAGTGAAGGAACAGACTGGGGTAAAACTGATGGCAAAAGAGGTGTGAATAATATTATGGATAATACTAAACTGTATTAATTTAAAAAAAAAAAATCCTACGGAGAAAGTACCAGCCAGCCTAATGACAAAAAGGGACTGTGTGGCTAGGAAGCTCCTTATCATCACTTTCTTAAAAATGTATTTTTGCGTAAGACACGTTCATATTCCTGTCTATCTCTACTTATTTCCACAACGTACAGAAGAATATTAAGAACGTACAAAACAATATAAATCGGTAAACAAGAGGTGCTAGTCTAAGAACCCCATGAGGATCCGAGCTTAAGTTCCTCATGTGGCTCAGTCGGCCAGGTTGGTCTCACCTCTTTACTCACCCCATCCCTCACCAATATCATCATCATTAATATTCAGCAAGCCATCATCATCACCATCCATCACCAGCATCAACAATCATCATCATCATCATCAGGTTATTATTATACTATGTGTCATCTTAGGTAAGGTAGTCATTTTCAACACCGAGGAATTTCTTTTTTCCTTTTTTTTTTTTTTTTCCACTGACGTGTTTTAGTGTCAGTGAAATATAGTGGGGTAAGTGTGCCGTGTCGGAGCCGTGTCTCGCTGTGGCAGAGAATATCACTCACCTCACATCAACTTAGCACCAATTCTGTGGCGCAATATGCGGTAAGAAAAATGGGGAATGAATTAACGTTATAATTCACTCATTCAAACTCAGTGTTACCGAGTTTAAATCTTGGGAAAAAATGAAATAAATTAATCATTTTTCATGCCTTGAATCATAGTTAATCGAGCCTACCTTTCTGAGGGGAAAAAAGGAAATAGTTAAAGCAATATCACATTTCTCCAAACAATCTAACAAAAGATAAGACTATAATTTACCCTTCTGTAAGGCAAACAAAGCCGGAACTGTCAAAGTCTCATACACATATATATTCCTAGCCCGTAAACCACTGATAAAATGCTATGTGAATCTACTGTACCCTTTTGGATAAAAAAATGAATACAATATTAACTAAATTATTAACCACATTTACGTCTTACTTAAACTCTCTAACCCAAACAATTTAATGTTTCTTAAATCTATTTCTCATTTACCTAAATTTTGTACCATAGACGAGGTGATACTTTATGTATCTACCATTCCTATTTATTACTGCATACAACTGCTCCCCTAAACTTTAATGAAAGTTTTATACAGTTATGTAAAACGAACCTCTTCAGTGTTTATGGAAGTGTGTGCATATATGGAAAAAAAAACTGCAAAATTTTAATAGGTTGTTAAAATAATTAAAAATGCAGCTGTAAAGATATAAAGTCTCCCTACCTTTTCAATGATACAGAACCCATATGCACCTGTCCATTAATTGCCGCTAGAGTGTCAGCATTTTTTTCTTCTTACTTCCAAAGAAAAATAAATTACGTTAGAATAAAAACAGGATATCCTCGTCGCAGTCTTACTTATCTTTTCACTTTTCATTAATAAAAAAAATCATAAGATCATGTGGTTGTAAGTGCCGCTTGGAGAGCACATGTGACACTTTTTCTGCATAAGAAAAAAAAAAGCTATCTTGAGGATTTAAAAAAGAGCCTCCCAAAGCAACTCCTCTCGTAAATGCTTGTATCTCTCATTAATAAAGAAATCACATTAACTTGTTTTCGTTAATTAAAAGTCGGTTACCACAATTTTTTCCCTTTGTTTCAGCACCTGTAAGGAAAAAAAAATGGTTAGGCTAGGAATAAAACGCTTCCAAAGCAGTACTTCATATAAATGTTCGTACCTGTCACTCGCATAAGACCTATCTGGACTTCTTTTCATCAAGTGCCAGTGAACAATTAAATTTCTTTTCAGTTTTTCTTTTCTCTTTGTCAATGTGCAAAAATAATAAATGTATCTGTTTATTTTGTAGTGGGTGAATCTTGAGGCTACTTGTCATTCGGCTAGCATTTTTTTTTCTTCATTATGGTTTTATCCTTCCACGTTACACATCCAATTAAACCTTCTGTTCATTACCTCATAGTAACGGGATTCGCTGGGTACTTAAATCTGACTACTGCCAGACGATATTCTCCAACTTATATTAATTACTACCCTCTAATATGAAGGCAAACATTCTCCAAATTTCTTTATATACATGTTCGTAACTCTTCATTTCGTAGAAAACGTTTAAAAACTTAAACTTATATAACTGCCAATTAGACAAAAACATTCTACTCTCCTTCTTCCCCCTCTCATCGTTCTGCCTTCCCCCCTAGCTATATAATCTCCCCCACCATAACCACCTCAAGTCATCTGTGTATATAATAACTCATCTCTCTGCTATGTATATAATGAATCCGGTGTTTATGCTCGTCAAGTGATATTCGTGTAAACTATATAATAAATGTGTAAATTATAACTTCTTTTTTTAATAAAGTTCGAGGGTAAAAAAAGTCTTCTTATAATTTCAAGGTAAAATTAATGAAATATTCTAGGTAGAGGCTTCCTTTGGTATTATAATGTTTAGGAAATATTACCCAAAGGCAGGAAGGATTTTGGCACTTGTGAATATGCGAGAATATAAACCTTATCATCTTCTCTAGGATAATTTTTGTTATT